>JAKSZP010013431.1:0-111625 GCA_022478985.1 Massospora cicadina
GGCAAAAATCCCAACACCTCCCTTTTGTCACCTGCTTTTTTAGTGGAGTTATGATCTCCAGCCCCTTTTTGTCCAGGAAGCCTTGAAGTCTTTTTGGATCAAATGCAACTTTCTTGAATGATCACTTTTACCACCAGCCAGCTTATGCTGACTGTACTGGAAGCTAGCCAAGCTTCAGGCCAACTCAGTAAATTGCAGCATTTACTGTAGTCAGGTGCACTGAAGTGCAGCCAACCAGGATTGCCTTTCTCTTGTCCTGAGGTCTGCATCCATGCAACCTCATCTTGTGGGGAGGCCATTTGACAGGCGCCTTCTCTGACTCATGCTCCCCCCTTCCTGCTCATATTCTCCCTCAGGGAGTGGCAGACACCTGCAAGAACAGGTTAGCACAATCATCACAACCATCCTGTGCTTCTTTCAGGCCACTACAGAACCCAGCCAATGTGCCTCTTTGGGTTCTGCCATTAGCTACTCATCCATGTTTTACAGGCTTTCCCGAGTTGTGCCACACAGAGGCCCCAGCTTACCCTAACTAGCTCACCACAGAGGTATATCTTGATATCTGTGAATACTGATCATATATCCAAAAATAACATGAAACTGCTTATGTGTATAACTGATTCTATGCCATTTAAATAAAGGTATAACAGCCACATTAGGGACTGAGCTTCCATAAATAGTTGGTCCAGTATATTTTTCAAAATTGAATGAGAATGTATAATGACATATGTTCATTATAAGCCTCAATTTAATAGTACAATCATAAATTATATCAGTAATTGTGCCAACTGATCCATTCACAAGGCCCTTGGCCACCCAATGATTTTGTCTTAAATTAATTCTGACTCTTATACATGGACTTAATTCAGCAAATCCTTGAGCTTATCAGAAGATGCAGAAAGGGCTTCTGAGCAGTTATATATAGCTTTAATTAAGGTAATTGGTTGTACATTTTTTGTGACTTTTAATAATAAAATCATCTACAGTATTTTTTACCATTATGCATACTGCATTTTGGAAAGACTTATCCCCAATATTATTGACAAAAAATCTAGAAGATAGTTGATCAAGCTCATTAGTACTTCCATATAAAATCCTATTAATTTTCTCAGAAAGATTATTGTTCATCTCCCATTTGTCTCATTATTTGTGTTAAACAAATACCTTTTTGAACTGTAAATATAATAAACTTGACTAAATAGTTTTATTTTTTTCAATAGTGTAAAGGCTATAAACGTATACTGGAGGAAGTTGTGACCAATCACCCACTAAATGAATGCAAAGACCTCAAAAGGCAGGTTGGCTAACTGTGGTTTAGCATCTCAGCCTTTGATCAGCTTTGAAAAATGAATTCAACCCAATCATACTGGCTTCATCTATAATATGTACAGAATGTACATGTAAAGTTTGGTGGATATTGGATGAGTAATTTCGGAGGATTATGTGTCAAAAAAGTGCAACGTGGCGGATAGAGGGGCTACGCTTCGCTTCACCCCAATAAAATTGTAATACTAAGTTTTTTCTTTTAATCTAAAATATTCTATAGCTTATAAGAAAACTTTAATTCCTTCCCAAGAATACGTGTATAATTTTTGGAAAATTTCATATAAAGATTATTGTTAAGCAAAGTGTATTAAACAATTAAAAAGACTGTGAGCTTAAGAACATCCAGTAAAGGGGAGGATACCCCAGTGGTAGAATAGGGACCTCTACCACTGCCTCGCCTCCCGAGTTCGATTCCGGTACAGGAACTTTGGGTAGGGGACGACTATGACTGTGTTGGCGTTGCGCACCAATGCCCCGAACCGAGATAGCGAATAGCAAAGGCGGTCCATGGAGTTCCTGGCCTATCATACGCCGCGCATGGAGGTTTTCCGGATTTTATCCTCCTTTCCCATTCATTCGATTTCCCCTCAATCGGTGCGGTATCGCCCCCAGGTCGGCCCACCTCAAATAAAATTTAAAAAATTTAAAATTTAAATTTAACATCCAGTACATAAAACAGACTGAGCTTTATTTAAAAAGCTTTGCAAATACAGAGTTGAATGAATCGAGTTTAGCAACTTAATCTTTTCGACTGCGCATTATGTCCGTGAATCAATTGTAGGATTTGGCATAATTTATTACTTTTAAATGACTTTGTTGATCGTGAAGTGACATTCTGCCGCGTCAATCGATTAAGGCATAACACTTAATATCCGCATTTTGAGATGAAATTAAAAAAACCCTTGCGATCTTCACTTACTATTATTTTACAAGTAATCAAAGATTGATATTTGCTACAGAATGATTATTTTAATTTTTAAACCACTATTTATAAAAACGACTGCTTAAATATACTGCCATTTCAAACTTATTAAATAGAGAACAGATTTTCGCATCATTTATTTATGTCTGAGTTTTTAATATGATCTTTAGCGGCATTTTAAAGCTTTATTTTTATCCAATATGTTTCACGATATATTTTTATTCTCATGACTAAATCGTTAGTACTTTTTTTGGGTTTTGATGAAAGGCCATTTTATATTTCAGATCTTTAGTCTATCTTTTGACTAAGCTCCTCTTACATTTTAGAATAAAATGTTATCGCTAAATTTGCCAACGGTTGTACCTAAGAACAAAGTTTGTGTCCTGATACCTAGACTCAATGTGGTTTTTAAAGGAGTCCCTGAGGTTAATATCAACCTCAACTTTTGCTTATTAACTATTAGGGGTTGCAATCTAAAAAGAGAGGAAACATTAAATATGATGACGACTATTCCGAAGCCAAGAAATCTAGGTCTTTTGTAAAGAGTAAGGAGAAGTCATTTAAACGAAAAGAACGCCGTGATATTAAAGAAGAGTTTCCCAAATTTCGCAAGGCTAGCATTGTAGAATTAAGAGATTCCTTATCAACAGGTTTGAATTTATTTGATGGCCTTGCGCTTGAAAACGTTAATGCTCTTAATTGGGATGATGCCAAAATACTTGGATTCTGTCAAGAGCTTGAGCGCGTAATAGCCCACGAATATTTTGGAGATTCAACTAGTTTATCTAAGGAGGCAAGGCTTGGGTACAGCCGCAAAGTCCGTTCATTCAAAACTTTTTTGGGGAGTTGTGCTAACCCAGACTTATTTAAGCAAATTGTTGTTGGGCATATCACTGTAACTGGCCTTGTCCATACGAGTAGTAAGCATTTTCTTTCACCTGAAGAAAAATCACGTCACGACCATTTCCGTGTGGATGTCACATCGCCATTTAACCCAGCGGTTAGTCCAAGTGTAAAACTTGTTAGGGTGGCACACTCTCCTCCAGCTGACACTTTTGATTTGTAAATTTAACTTTGCTCTAAGCTTGGCACATAATTAACCGTATTGCTTTATTATTGAGATTAATTATAGTTACATTACTTTCTGTCTTGGTAATTTATTTTTTTGATATTTACTAATATATGCTTAGTTTGTTATACTGGGCAATTTACTATAGGGCTCTCGACTATTAGTTTATAGCCTTTTACAACTGGGTCATTATAACTACATTTAATCTATTATTTGTCATATTCAACGTGATTTGATATTCAATACAATTGATGCAGCTTTAACGCGTTTAACCAGCTAATTATATAATATACAGCCTCGGTTTTGTCTATTTATCCATATTTCTTTTATGGATACACCATTAAATCTTCTATGTTTACCTGATCCTTCATATTTTTGATATAGTCAATAGTCGCGCAAAATGGTATATCTAATGGTTTAACAGAATGTTTATATGTTTTCAAGTTTCTCCTTGAAAAGTAACACTTACTTAATATTTATTATTTTCTAGACAAAAAAATAAGAAAATTGTACTAAAAATCGACAGTTTAGTAGGGTGTAAGTTTAAACTTTAAAAAATAATGGTGCATTTTTTAAAATATTTTAACTGGCACTAATAGAAATATGAACGAACGAGTATTTATTTCTATAATTAATTACTTTTGCAACGTCTGCACCTCTTGTATGAGTTGATTAATTATTTTTTTACTTATAGCGTAAACTTTAAACTAATTAAATGTATCTCCGCTTATTAAAAGTATTCTTAAAAATTTACCTTTTTGGAGAAAGAAGCCATATAAAAATTCTTGCTATAAAGTATAAAACAGCCAGTAGATATAGATTTGATATTTTTATATAAATGGAACCAGCTTCTCATATGTACCCAATTGGTTATAATATACCCTTTACTTAGATTCTCGCTTTTCTTTACTTTCTTTTGTTTTCACATTTAAATCCTTAAGATTTAAATCGGAGGAGACTTTTTAGATTGAGTTGCAATCGTAAGCAATTCAAGCTTTTATTAAGTAGCAATAAAATCTAACAAGGTTTTGTCACATTATAGTTAAGTGAATATAAAAGATAATTATATAGGACCAAGCTTGATTAAACCTTATTCTTCATGAGCCCTATGTCTTAACAGATGATCTTGCTTAACTTGTTAATAATTATGGTATATAAAATTACCTTAAACTCATAGCTCCTAATTTATTGTATAATCAAGATTTGTTTGTACAGCTATTCAGTGTACTAATTCTAATGAGGATGGAGGATCTATTTAATGATCTGCTACTAAAATCTGATGAAATAATTGATGGTTAAGGCTTATGGTTTACTTACAAATAAGTTTATAATCAACAGGGTTATTAGAATTTACAATTATTCAAATTGTGCCAACCTTAGACCAGTATGCCTTTACATATAAATTAAATTACAAGGTAGTATTATGCTTTAACTATAAAAATAGGCTGTTACCCTAATAGCATAATACAAGCAATAGTTAAGAACAAAACTCTGTGCACGTTGTTGAAATTGGTGCAAAGGCGTTGGATTTCAACTGCACAGGTTATATTTACCAGACAATAAGGCACAGTTTGACAACAGTAGCCTTAACCAAAAACAAGACAGAACCGTGATATACAATAATAAGGTTATTTATTGATCAAGGAAGAGATAACACTGTAGTATCGGATACTACCAGTGGCTCTAGGGCTTGATCAGCTTTTCATCCTACTAAGCTCTCTCAACTCTTCTACATGAAAAAAGATCCCCCTTAAATTGGCATTCCTCATCAGATATGTTGGTTCTACCGGATTTTTCATTGGTGGTTTCCTTTTTATTAAATCGCGCTCCAAAAATAGGTACACTAAGATGATCATATCCGAATTGGGCTACAAATGTGAAAGCTAAGGCTCAGGTATTTTTCCTAGAAAAAGAATCCACAAGACAGTCAAATTACTGGCGAACAGCCTCAATAATGTTATGATACTATTACTGCTGTTTTACTCCAGCATGGGGGGATGAATAGACTAGTTATGCCAATAAAATAAGAAGCAAGAGTATCATGCCATAGCATTGGAAGCTTATAGAGTTACTAGCCGATTTACCTCGCTACGGTGTCTATAAAATTAGATTTTCAATTTATAATTTAGATTTTATATTATAGATAAACAAAACCACTCAGCCAAATCTAATTGCTCAATCGAATCAACCAAAATCCACCAACCACTCAGGTAAACCTAACTGAACTTATCAAAACAACCAATAACTAATCACCCCTCAAAACTAAACTGTGTCCTATAGATTCGAACAAAAGCCATTAACCACTCGGCCAAACAAAAAAACTATCGAATCAATCAAATAACACCAACTGCTGCCCGAAACATCTCCATATATTTAAAATCATTGTGTACGTGACATGTCTTCCAAACTACTAAATCAACTTCTACTCAACTTCCCAAAAGTATTTTATTGATAGGTGAACCAAATTAGGCAGGTTTTTAAAATATATAAATCTAACATCCAGATACCCGTGCTTTGCTACGGTATTTAGTTTATTAAATGATAAGCTCACATTGTAGCCTATAGGCTGTGCCAGCACACTCTCAAGCCACTCGGACTAACAGCTTCGCTGTTGCCCTCGTGGCTAGTGAACTGATTATCCTAACTACTTAATCTACTTAAACTTTAATACTGATTTTTGTTGAGTTTCAGGTGAGCAATTTGGTGAATTATTAGATAATATTCGCCAATTCTCACCCACTCACCCAAATAGATTAAACTTATTAGAATCGATTAGCTTCAAATGAGCAATTTGGTGAATTATTCAATGATATTTGTCAATTCTCACCCACTCGCCCAAACAGATTGAACCCATTAGGCTCGATAATTTCAGATTCGATAAGATTCGCCAATTCTCACCCACTCACCCAAATAGATTGACCCTATCAAACTCGAAGGTTTCAGATGTCAGTCAGTGAGTGAGTGAATGAGATTTTTTTAAGTAGATGGAGTGAGGATTGTGCCAATGGGGTGTTAGGAATTTGCCAAATAGTAAGTTGATGTTGGACCAGGTTGGTTAGCCTGGCAGGTAAAACTGCTTCCACCCTAGTTACAGGTTTCGAGTTCGAAACCTGTACTGGGTGGAAAAATTCTCGGTGTGGTATATTTGTCCCAACGTTGACCCACCTCGAATATTTTTTTAAAAGTTGTTGGGCCACTACTTATAAATACAAATGCATTAAGCGTAATAACACCTAGTTTAATCAAATCTTCTATCTAGTTATTAGTTAGTTTATGATATTAAGTATTGTATATAAAAAGAACATAGCTGGATGATTGGTCAAACTATTTACAACACACGTAAACAGCATACATACTTGTGGGAGGATAAAAATGGTGAGGCACAATATTGAATTGAGCTAAACGTTAGTTAAAAAGAGGCTAAATATAATTTGCTGTGTAAATATTTATAATTAAGGTAAAACTTTTAGGAGCTTTTCTTTTCTATAGCATCACTTCAAAGTCCAAGTGATCATATATTCAACAAATCAGCCTTGTTTTTATTATATCAATGAATCATAAATAAGTAAGCACCAAAATTCACTGAAAAAACTTAAATTTTTAGCTATACAAAGTGAGGTAGATTGGTCAAAGAAACCTATCTTCTCATGTTTAACCACGGCATAAAAAAGAAACTAAATATCCTATTAGTGCTTATCTAAGATCTTTCAAAAGAACCATTTGTAAGAAAATATTAGTCAATTGTCTCCAGGTTCCACAAGAACTAGGTTATGCATTACCTTTGTTATATAAGTTTTTTATACTAAAAAGTACTATGATATGAAATCCTAAGCTGCTTCCAAGATTATTTAAACACCAACAATAAGGTTACCATAGGAACCTTGGACTTTTATTTTCAATTGCTTTAGAAGCAGATGTGGCTGCAACACAGCCTTTTATTGTAGCATGCACATATTATACCAATACTGGAAACAGAACAGGTAACTACCTGTATCCTCATGATATACATGCACTTATAGGACAATGTAAACATACTTTAGTAATGAAAACCTTCTACATAAGGAGTGCTATAATTTAAATGGAAAGGTCACTTGTAAAAAGATTGTTTATATGGAACAGTGGTGCAATTTAGAATGAAAACACTGACTTCTCTCCCACTTGGAAACAGATAAATCCATGTCTAAAATATTTCAAGTCTGAGGGGAGCAACCCTTGCAGCTTAATTGGGTAGAATACCCATTTTGGACCAAGAAGGGGATTAAGCAAGTAGCCATCCTTCTTGTCACTCAGGCTGATTTAGTCATGTGGTATATGAGAGGTGGGTGATGGCTATCCCTTAAAGACTGCACCTCTTCTTCCTCCGCTCACCACCCATATTATGGATGCAGCTAAGGAAAACTAGACTGGGCTCCCAGTCAGGGTGCGCAAGCACCCAGTGGAGGGCTCAGAATGCCAGAGGCATAGCAGTCTGAGTGACTAAGATAAGTGGGGATCTATAGGACACATGAGGGAAGCAAACGTTCAACAACATACTGAAGGCCCCCAAGGCAAACCAGATGGTTGCATTGGAGACAACTGCAAGTCTTACGGGTGCAACCCCAAGGGTGGGAGATACAGAGAGGATAACAAATCCTCCAGAAATTGCAGTTGCTGGCCTTCAGAACTCAAAAGAGAGGCTTGCACACCAGCAGGAGGCGGCACAGAGACCACCACATTGTTGGAAATGTGGGTATAAGTGGAGGAAACCCCATAAGAGGGTCTGGAACTGAGTTTCCCCAAGTGAGGACACTACAAGTCCTGCTGGTAAGCTGGACCTGCAGTGGCAGAGGTGGCGAATGGAACCAAATTTATGCGCAGTGGGCCCAGGATGCCTTGAGACCACTCCCCCTGGGGAGCAGACTCAGTGGACTTGACATCCAAATAAACGGAAGGACCTTCATTTAACAGATGTGAAGGAATGAATGGAACAGTGGGCTCACCTTTGGGGGCAGGCCTGATTACCACGTCAATGATCCACTGCCATGTGGCAGGATTGAGTGACTGGATAATCCAGTCTAAAAACATTGGGAAAAGAATATGGGCAATGGCGCGCTTTGTCAGATCAAATGATGGAACAGTGTTTAAATCTGTGTTAAAAGTGGGCGGAGTCCATGGCAAACTAAGAGGATACACGGATTTTTGTTTTGACAAGGCTAAAAAGAATAAACTGACAACTGCCCTTGGTGGGGCCAGTTGCCTTTTAAACAGTTCAATAGGTATAGGGAGGAGTTGGGGGATCGGTTGTTTGGGGAATGGGGAGGAAATTCAGTTGGCTAGTTCAGAGGGGGTGAAAGGTGGCTCCCAATTCAGCAGAAGCTTAGAAAATTTTTGCAGTTTTTCCCAACTTCTTGTGACCAAGCCAAATTAATGCTGCCAATCCAGGTTCTGATGACTCAACTTGGACAGTTTGCACAGCTTGGGTATTTTGGATTTGTCTCAGAAAACAGGGGTCCATGGATCAGGTTTGTTGTGATTTGGTCTGATCCCACAATTGGGTGGCTCGCATGATCTGAACCTCCTGGAACTGCCTCAGAATGGCTATCCTGATGATCTGAGCTGTCTGCACCTGGGGTTTCAACCTGATCTGTGTTCTGATCTGGCTCTTGAACCTGGCTGGCCCAAAACAGCCCTCCCAGTCTAGAAATTACCGGCTGGGCTCTGACACTGGGAATTGCAATTTTCCCAATTTTTCCCATGGCTGGCCTGGGGAGTGGGTGACCTCCAGACCCCCTTCAAGCCCCCTAATGTGAACCACCTCCCTGCAAACCCCCTCTATCAATCCTAACAGGATTGAAGAGGAGGGAAGGTGTGGGAGTGGGGTGGCTTTGGGGAGAAAAGCTGTCACTGAGTGCTCATCTATCACGTGGGTGAGGTCCCCCAGTTGTGACAGAGGGTCCACAGGAGCCTTGGCCCCTCTTTGTCTGGAAAGGGTGCTGAACCCTATCCAGATTCAAGGGCTGTTCCCCAAGACTTACAACCCAGGTGTTGGTGCAGAAAATTTGGGGAGGGGGTATTGGGAGGTGTTAATGGTCAGAAGCCATTTACAGCAGAGGGTTCATAGCGATTTTCCTAGCAAGAGGTTCCGCTTGCCAGTTTGAGTTCCACTAGCCAAATTATACTGGTAAGTGGCAAAATCAATTGATTCACTTTTAGGCTTAAAAATTTCATCCGCCTTTCTATTTCATTGATGGCAAAGGTGAGCCCATCCTAATAGATATAGATATGATAAACCCTTTCAATATGCAATGAAGTTGCACATACTTGGCCTAGATAAAGGTGCAACCTGCCAATTTCCAGAGTAGTCATCATCACATCAAGAATAATTGCTGTGGAATAAAAATTCTCACAAAGAAATTCAATTTCAATCTGTCTAATCAGGTAAAATATGGTTTGGTATCAATAACAATTTTAGGGTGTTGATCCACCATGACTGAATTGTTAATATATACCTGACAGTAGTACATCAGGTCCCAGTTCCTTATTCAATGAGCTTATAAGTCAGCAGTCCCCACAAGTTCTGCTGTCACTCCATCTTTTTCCTTTCTGCTCCTTAATTTTTTATAAAAAGTACTTAAAAATCTTATTTTACTTGTAAAATTTAAAAAAAATTCATGCACTTTGTGGCTATAATTTCCAATTTTATGATTTTCTGGCTAGTGCTCACGTTTGACAAAGTCTCAAAACATCTCAAAATATGGACAGTTTTATTTAAGGTATTCTGGCTGTTGCTTTGGGTGGTAATCACCCTGAGTGCCAGAAGAGTCTTATTATTAACACGTTTTATGACAGATATGACCTGAAATGAAAACTGATGGAGATATCACCACAGTCACCTACAAGTCCTTTGTAATCCAGTAAAACGTCTACCTGTATTATCCATTTGTTGGGATTTCCCCTATAAGGGTGAAGCCTCAACTTAGTGTTAGTTATCTAGTTCTAGTTAATACTAATTATCTTTTATAGCTATATATATGATATACTATTGGAACTATATTAGATTTAAAATTACTATATGGAGCAACAAGCTTTCCCATCATTTATATTAAAATTATAAGTTAACAAATCATTTAACAAATCTAAATTACTATACAAGTGATCCACTGATGGGATTAAGCAAGATTGCTGCACAACTCAAATTATTTTTTAAATCATAATCTATCTAACCTTTAATTTATTTAATCTTAATATTTATTTTAGCCTTGATCTATGATACTTCCTCAGTAATATAAATAGTACTAAACATTTTCCATAATAAAATAACTTTCTTTGAAGTATTGTTTACTATAAGTTTTTTTGAAGTATCTGTATTTGATTATCAGTGATAGATTCAACAACTGGTGTTTTCATCCTGCAGAAACCTCTGAACCAATAACATCTGGTTAAATTCACCAATATAGGATTTATTATGATCGCTGAACCATTAATAAAAGCCAAGTCCTGTTTTATCAATATACTGGTATTGTTAGGAGAGTATCTATAACTCTCCAGTTCTCAGCATGGCAGTGCTTGGTGCACAAGCCCAACGCCAGGGAACTAGCCATTAGAATAAAATTAATTATTGCCCAGCAGAAGGTGCAGGAGCAATAATAATAATGCAAAGAAATGCTAGAATTAACCAGCCAAAAGCGCCGCGGTGCACATGAGGAGAAGGGGTAAATGACCCAGGTTGGAGGGTACCTGGGCAGACTAATGTTGCATGAGGTGAGAATCAGATTGTGTTGAGAATAGCAAGGTTAATGGAGAACAAGGACCTCCTCAAAGAGGTTTGTGCACAGGATCATTAAAAAAAGCATAATGTAAACAGTATAACGGGGACAAGGTTTATTGGGGAAGTCAACCAATAAGGAATGTTGTTTGGGGTAAACATATTTAAGCTCAGATGGGGGAATTGGGGGTATGCTGCAGTGGGCCCAAGCAGCAACTCACCGATAGGGCAATACTGCCATCTGAGTTAGTGGAATAGGCTGAAACTGACTTCACTCAAGTGATTGGCTGAGGTTGGATTTGACCCAAGCGCATTATTTTATAGATGGAACAGGTTTGAATCCCCATTCCTCGACTAACCAAACTGAACCATCCACCTTTATTTGGTAGATAGTTTGTTTTAACGCTTGACCCAACGTCAGGGGCTGGGCACTCGGCACCCCACTAGGACCAACCTGAGCATATCTTGCCCTTACCCAGCGCTGGTCTAGGGTGTGCTCCAGGTCTGGGAGGCCCTGTAGCTTCACCTTTTGGGCCTCCAGGCGCCCAGCCTTATCTTTGGGGTTGGTCCCACCTATTATGTCATGTGTACATGACAGGTATAAGTGCAAACCCTAATACTCTGGCCTATAGTTTAAGTAGCTTCAGATGTCTGGACCCAGTTTATTATTGTATTCTGTGCAATTTATGAAACCATTCAGTGCGCGCTCTAAGAATTATCTTCTATTTGTACTAGTTCTATATAGGTTTTTCATATAAGACAACGACTGTCCTAAAATTTAATAATGTCACAAATACATTATGCTGAAAGCTCCTTATAAGACTTCAGACTCTATTAATGATTGATAGCATACCAATGTAGGACATGGTCACATATGACATGGTAAAGCCAATATATTATAAACAACAGTAGAAAGAATGTAAGGCCATGAAAAATGATAAGAAAATACAAAGAAAATGGAAAATGATCTGTAAGGCTAGAAGTATGAAGATAGATGTGACTTAAACATCAACAAAGCTACCTTGCCATTATGTCCACATCTAAGGATCTACAATTTCCCCTAGTCAATACTACCATGACTACCATCCTACCATGGATGACATACCATTCATTAGGCTCATATTGGGACACAGCCCACTTTTAAGCCCAGAACGTCCCTAATAAGCTAATCAAATAGATAATTATCCTAAATCTAATGTGTGAAGGTAGTGTAAACATAAAAGATGGAGACAATAAGGTAGTAGAACACCCTTATGGGGAACAAACACTTCACCCTGTAAGTCCTGATGCTTAGCCCTTCCACTTAAACCATGATAATACCCCTTTAGGAATAAAAGGGACCCCAGGAGCCTAGTGATTTCCCTATCCTATCTAAGTGACCTGGCTCATGTGGTATATGAGAAATGGTTTACTGCCTTTCCTTTAAAAATTCACTCTATGACTCCTTTTCCTCTCCTTCTTTATTAAAGATGCTAGAAGGGGTTTGCAAGAAGGTGGTCCAGTCCAGGGGACTTCACCAATACCGTAGGGCTCATGTTAGGATAAGTTTATGCCAAGAATTTCATCCTGTGAATGTGGGTGCTTTATCAGCTACAGCTATAGGCTTGGACTGTTGAGGTGCGCCTTATCAGTGTTAAGTGAGTTGTAGGTGCAGGATTCTTTGTTATATTGAAGTTGCTAGTTTTGACAGCTGTAGTTGGATTAACGCCTAAGAGTAACCATTTCATAAGGGTAATAAGTGGTATACTTATAGACTCCAACTTTAATGAACAAGAATAGAAAATATATATAGAATGTTTAATAAAAAACAAATAAAATTTAAGAAAGTTTCAGGGAAAACTTATTGATAGTAGTAGATAAAGCAATAACTTAACACCATACCATAGGAAGGTGCTGAGCTTTGATGGTAAGCCAATGGGAGGGGAGCTTGGGTCTACAATGATATCCCTAATTGGAAATTGTTATCCTCAACAGGGTCGCATGGTGATTCAATCTGCCCATTTCAATATTAAGTAGCAGTTGCATTTTTTTGGCTAGTGTTTTGGAATGGTTTGATATTCATTCTAATATTGGATTTCTCTTTGCTGTTACCTGAACTTGGCAGGATCAAATCCTGTATATCGCCTTTATCACCTAAGTTCAAACTTAGGTGAAATTCATAGTGTAAAACTCTTGCACCTGGGATACTTAGATATCAATTTTCTTTCAATTGAGAGCACCCTGTGGGAGCTCCTTTTTGGTCAGGGGTTAGTCCCTACAACAATCATCTTAAAATTTTTTTCTAAAATCAATGTACAACTAATATCTTTGATTAGTATTCTGATGACTCTGAAAGTATGGTTGAAGTAGCTTGGGAAGTTGCACTGGGGTTGAAGGGGGAAAATAAGGTGGGACAGCTGCTACTCATCTTTCATATGGGGTATGCTCTAGATCAAAAAGATGGGTAAAAGGGATAGCCTGAGTATTCACCACCTTTTTAGTTTAAAGGAATGAGAGTTCTATCCAGCTTAATAGCTAGGTCTTGGAACCTTACATTACCCTTCCTTATAAGGATAGGATCTATGATCCTATCTAGATGGAACCAAAGCGTAGTTCTTAGGGGAATTGGTAACTTGAGAGCTGCAATAGTGTGTAGCTTGGGTGAGAAAGGAGAAAGAGCTTTAGGATTATCAGCGTGGAATTTAACTATCAACTCCTGGATTTTGGCACAATCTTTGCAAGGCACCCAGACGTTCCCATATGCAGGATATTATTTCCAGGGAAGTGATCAATGAATCCTGCGCATTACCTTATGTGAGTTTAAGATTCTTTTCACTTCAAGCTCAGTAGCTCCTTCTACATGATAGTCTCAACCTCTACTGGCTTCTTGCCTTTCTAGGAGGATAGGGATGATGCATAAAAAGATGCTTGAATTTTACATCGATGAATCCCCCCTTGGGTTGGGACCATCTAGTACTAAAAAAAAGATGCTTGAATTTTCCAGTACAGGATAGTTCCACATGGAAAGATCCATTATTTAACACCATATAGATATGTAAGGGGCTTGTTTGTTTGCAAGCAAGCTTACAACAAGGCACTTTGTGGTGCAAATTCTTGGTATCAATAAAGACCAAATTCCTTACTTGGTAGTCTATACCGCACAGCGTTTTTGTCCAGAAAGCTGTTTGCCATCATTATTTGATTTGGTCAACTGTTATTGGACCTAGAATTGCACCTTATAGATGCTTTTAACAAAGAACTCTTCATCTGGGATATTACTGCCAATTTTTGGGCCAAAGGTAAGGTGGAATTGAACCAAATCTAGCATATAATGATACCCTGTGGATGCATTTAGGGAGATAATGTACAAAAACTGGGCAAAAGGGATATCTGCTGCTCATGTGTCCTGGGAGGCAGTAGCATAGCATCAAAGATACTGCTCCAAAAGTCAGTTTGTTTATACTGTTTAAACTATTATTGAGGATGATGTTGCAATTGGAACTGCAGCTGAGCAAGCTAGGAACAGGTTTGTTTGAACTACAAAAGGTATGACTGTGTAAGACAATATACCTCCAAATAAACTTAAATTTTGATAAGAATATAAGCCTCTATTAAAAGTAATCTAATCAAATCCGCTGTAGTATCAGTAGGTACTTCCATCTTGGAGATTCATTTTTGATGTTATTTACTAGAATCTGCGTCACTGCATGTGTTTTCTTTTCAATGAAAGGATAATCTAGTTTATGCCATGGCCTCTAGTAAGTCATTCTTCCCCCAGACCCCAAAATTTCTAGTGTTTTCCATATACATTATGCTAATAGGAAGTGGATAAACATGCCTGTGCCCTGACGGTCATCAGTATAACTTTAGATACATCTTGGTAAACATCTGTCCAACACTGGGAGAATCTTTAGGGTATTACTCAATAGGAGATGCTTGAGACAATTTGACTAGTTAATTGTTGTAATCTCTAATTAGTGATAAAGGAACTAATTTAAGAAACTTGGCATTTAGTCAATATGTGGATAAGGTTTAGTCTATTGAAAGCCAGGATTACACAAATTAACTAATTAATAAATGCTAAATTTGTGCCAGAAACTTCTAATAAAATATCTGATGGCAGATTTTTATAAAACGATCTTCCAAAAGATACATATAGTGGAACAAGGGTAAAGGCAAGGTCTATAGGGTAGTGGTATATTAGACTAGTGTTGATATCCTATAGTTGGCTAAATTAAATCTCAACATTTCCTCCACTTGACCAAACATAGGAGATCAAAAAGTGCCTGTGGCTGGCGGTAAGATTATTTACTGGGGGGCTGGCGTCTCAGCACCCTGATGAAGACGCTTTAGGAACTTGGAGTGTATTCAGTTGGCAATAAATTTTTTATGGGGTCTTTCTGAGTATACATGTTAGTTGAAGTTTTCTCTATGTCTTTGAACGGCCTCTTTTAGATGTGTTTGAGCTTGCTAAACCTACTAAACTCATGGTTATCATAGTAGAGAACTCACTTCCTTACATTAAGGCAAGGAAAAAATGGCAATACTGATTTTTGAACTCCATATATCTCATTTTACAGATGATTGCGTTATTGTAAACCTCAGTTTGTAGCTGGATAAACTTCTAAGTGAAAATTATTTCAAATATAAATTGGGAGTCATTCCTTCTCTGTGAATGCAGAAGTACATGTTCAGAAAAAATCAGGTTGTCATTTATGCAGAAGTTAAAACGATGACCTTCCTGTGGTTTAGTGATTTGCGATTTTGTATGAGAAGATGGCAGAAGGCAGGAGGAGGTTTCAACTGGACATATTTCCTGACGTTAATTTTTATAGGATGCCAACTAAAGTTCCATTGACCCATTCCACCATATCATTAGTTTTTGGGTGATGTGGCGTCAACATGACCCCATAGTCCCCCATCAAATTGGTAAGCTTGGAGATTACCAGGTGTTGAATAATTTATTGACTTAATTCATAATTTTTGACTCAGGAGTGTAACTTAATTGCAACACCATTATTCAGTCTTTCTTTTAAAATGGATTACATTTATTTTTCCCTGTGACATTCAATCAAACACTTTCCTGACCTATTAACACCTTTGCACAATCTCATTGTATGATAGTAAATGATTTTTTCATAAGAGCATTAAAAAATCTTGAATGCAGTGTTTTGACTATATATACTATTTGCTCATTCTAAATAAAGAATCACCTCATTTATCAATATTGTCATGTATGCATATAGGCCTTTATTGTAGTCTTTTATTATAAAGATACAAGACCTTTTCCATTTAGTCATTCTATACAGAATAATTAGTTGGATCAGCCAACTTGAAACTGTGTAGTAGCAAAAAGGGGACCTTTTGTTTCACATGTGTGCTCACTTTAGGGGGACTGTAGGAGCAAAGAGAAATAATTACTCTTTACCCATACAATAGACCTGAATTAAGAAAAGGGATTGGCAAGGAGCGCAACTTATCACCTTTCATGTTACTTCTCCAACTACTGATTGTTTTGCATAGGAGGAGTTTGGATTTCAATATTTCCTACAAACTTAAGCGCTTTGAGACTTATAACTTTATGGCGGAGCAGCTGAGAGATATTGGGGACATGAACTTTAGGATTCTGGCTTTTTGGCCATGAAAAATCTGAACTATTTCTTGATTTATAACTTATCATTAGCATAATCAGGACTATCTAATTTAAAAGTATGAAATTTTCTTGGCTTTGAGACATATTCAAGTACAACAAGCTAATAGCTTATTTCAGGTAGGCCAATGCCTGGTTGGGTACCCTTCAACCTACTGTGCGACATTCTCAACTGACCAACTTTTGTTGTCACACCATAATTGCAGAAATGTTTAAAAAACCAAAAAATAGGGAAATGCTACATGACCTGAACAGACAGCTGGAGGCCAGCTTCCTAGAGTACATCAGGCTGTTAATGAAAACCATAACCTAAATGTTCAAATCTTGCAGCTTTTAAATAGACTTATTGACCAATTAAATTGGAATGTGTTGGCCATTGGATATCAAGCCATGGACAACCGTGGAGTCACCAATGAATGGGTCAGAGAAATGAATTGCATCTGGGAGGAGATCAAAGGTAGTCGCGTTACTCCTGGAGACATAACTCATCAGGATGAGGCAGTTGAAGCTCTTGACCAATATACCCAACGCTGAATGAAGATGGCTGCCCATCACTTAGGAGGAGATATTGATACTGCCAACAACCTTATGTCTGAGTTGCAACTAATCAAAAATCAACAAGAATCATGCAACAGAATATCAAAGGATTAAAAGGCTTAGTTTAGAAGCTACAAAACAGAGGAGACCACCTTCAGTCACAAGATAACCTACGGCGTTATGTTCTTGAACTCTATACCTTATTAACTGCTCATAAAAACAATTGAAGGAACTGAAAAATAGTGCGCGTGACATGTGAAGTCGCCTTATGGACTAACAAAATTCAAAGTTGTAATGTCTTTAAGACCAGGGGAGTCATACAACTTGTGAACAACAAATTGAAGGTGAGGTACATGATGGCAGATATGCCTTACTCCAACTCTGGCCCCTACAAATTCTGAGATAATTGGGAAGGACCCTCTGAGAAAGAGGTTACCAAAGAGCCAATGCATCAATCCAACCATTCTTCACCACTCTTATTTCTCATCTTGCCTCCTTCTGAGGAACCCCAACTCTTGAACAGAGTCAACCTCGCTCTTGTAACCTAGAACCCTGGGTCAGTGCTTCACCAATGACGTCTGGATCTGGAAGTTTTTATCTAGGATTCCAAAGGCTTAATCTGACTAATCTTCCTAAGTTTGATAAATATATGAATGTGCAGTCATTCTTGAAAATGTAAGATGACTATTAAATGAGCCAATGATCTCTTTTAATCTATGACTATGAAAAACTGCTTAGATGATCATAGTCAAAATATGTTTATGCCATACTTACCTGAGTAACATTAAGCCTTTGCTGATATGGAAAGCGCAGTTTTAAAAGACTTTGGAAGTCCCAAACGCATGACTAATCCTGAGGCTGAATATATGACTATTTAGTTCAAGGATAATGAAACAATTAGCAAATTTGCAGACTGATTTTAGCACAAAGCTCAGGTGTTGTGCTCCAGGCTGTGGTGGACCTTAACGTTAAGATCATGCTCCAGAATGTCGCCAAGAATTACTGAGGACTAAAACGCTCTCTTCTTATAGAACTCATGAAAGAACTAGATACAACTACTATAATTGAATAATTAATAAGATGCAAAGTTAAATTTGGACCACCTAATGTTGAAACACGAACTAGTTGACTTCCTCATATAAATGAAGGTAGAAGACCTTGGAGATCTTCACTCATTGCCAAGAAGATTGGAAACTGCCGTAATTTAACAAAACAGCTTGTTGTATCTGCAAGTCTAAAGGTCACTATGCTGACATGTTCCCCAAAAGTCACTCTGAGGGCGAACCTTGTGACATCTTAAGAGTATAAAAGCCAGAGAAAAGAGCGTCAGAAGTAAGAGGGGACGTTCTACTTTCTGTTATCCTTTATTTTTGTCCCAAAATTAGAAATTGTGAACTATTCTCAAGGACATGACAGAGTATCCCCAAAGTGTCAGCCATCACCAGAAGTCAATGATTGTCCATGGAATGAGAGGTAAAGGAAGTCATTAAAAAATACGCTACTTAACTTATTGAGCATAAACAATTTGGAGATGATGAAGAGCCTCAAGCTTTACCTCCCCTACAAGGAGTCAAAGTTGTACAACCTATTAAGTCCCTAAAAAATAACTTCAATGATGTAGGAGAACAAATAAAGAGCATGATTAAACAAATCATTAGCCTTACAATCTCAAAATAAATGGGGATTTGCAATAACTTCATGATTGTAATTATATCAAATTTTTGCATAAACAAATTTCAGGTGTGAGCCATTGTTATTTGGCATTCCTGTTAATGTAAATCCAAGTCAGTATACAAAACAGTTAAGACTAGCTCCTAATTCAGCTCACCATCATTTGTATAGAACTGCTGGTCCTGAGGGTACCAGTAGTAAAGGAGCTTATAGTACATTACCAAATGAGGTCCAGCTCCCTGCATGTTAGTGCCCCTGCTATTGTGCTTCCCAATGATAACCACCAATTTTTGTTATTACTAGCTTTCTTAAAATTTAAGGCGTTTATAAAAGTTATGACAAGAATACTTTTACTATTCTAGGCAAACATCACCAATCCACTATTATAGGGGTAATAGGTTCCTCAACCCATAATTATATTTTTATCAATGTAATTTACAATGATGTTCTAGTTCCTCATCCATTATCAAAAAGTAGGTCACTAAAGTCTTCCATTTCACGCCACCATTCCTGAGAATAAAGGCGTTCCTCTCAGATCTTACAAGTATTGTCTCATATATCCTGGATAACAACATGTGTTATCAACTGAAATAATTTTAGGGATACCTGAAAGAGTGTAGGAGAAATTTATTCCTTTAACAACAGTCAAGGTTAGAACTTCTAACAGCTCCTGGCATAATCTCGCCCAGTCATCCATAAATCTGTGTACTACTTGCCAATTTAACTTCCTTCAATATATTTGTCAAGAGAGGACAGAAAATTGCATTTGTAAATATCACTTCATTAGAAGAAATTTGATAAGTGCATGAGTTCAGAACTTAACAGAGTTTGGTTTTCCTGAACCAGATCTACTGAATTGTGCTTTCATTATCCATGAGCAGCTCAATGGGCTAACTGAGAGTAATAAAGACCAAGTGATGGCCCCTATACAAAAATACTTCCAAGTATTTGCAGTGTATTAATATACCTCTTATGTGAAGTAGGGATCCAGCATTATGTTAACACTGGGACGTGAATCCCATTTGGTCATTAGTGACATGGAGAAGTAAGACCACCAATAAGCAGGTGCAAAAAAATCAGTGAAGCTCCTGTATCAAGGGAAGCTTGAGCCCTCATGCAGCCCATGGACCAGTCTGGTGCTCATAGTCAATATTTAAGATGGCTCTTTCCAAGTTGTCGTTGATTACTGCATCTGAATAGCTTAATTAAAAATGTTTCATATTTTTTACCTTATATATGACGCTTTGGACCTGTTAGAGGGAGATAATTATTTACCGCTCTAGATCATCAGCAGATATCAGCAAACTGGTCTTCTAGAAAAGACCAAAAAAAGTGCAATCATTACCTCTAAAGGGTTATTACAAATTAAATCATATGCCCAAGGATTGTTAAATACACCAGTCACTTTCCAGTAGGCGATGGACGCTACTATGGGAGACTTAATGATTATCTTCTTTATGGTCTACCTCAAAAAATGTGTTCACAGAAACGTTTACCCAACATCTAGGGAACTAAGAAAATCCTTTGAAGGATGGTCTGGGATCAGATAAAGATTAAGTCTTGTAAGTGTCATTTTTCAATTTACAAATGAAAATCCGCGCCACATTTCTGACACTCAAGGAATACAGCCACAACCTAAGAAGCTTAAGGCCATAATTACATAAGAGAGCCTGAGTGCAAACGACATATTAGTTATTTTTGGAATGGCTAGATATCACTGACAACTAATATCCAGATTTGCACAATTTGCCAAAACCTGAACCATTTAATTCAAGGAGGATTTACCTTCCAGTGGTCACAAAAATGCAGAGACTCTTTCAACCAGCTTTAGAAAGCTTTGACTGAAGCCCCTTTTCTGAGATATCCTAATTTTGAACAACCTTTTAGTGCAACCTGATGCATCTCTCAAAGATATAGTCACAGTGCTTTCTCATAGGAGATTATGTGGAGGAACACTTGGTAACTTTTTGCAGCCATACTTTGACAAGCAGGAATGCAATTACATGGTAACTATATAAGAATGCCCAGCCATCATATATGCTTGTCAACAAATCCAAGTCTACATACATAGAACTTGGTTAAAAATTGTCACTGACCATGCTTCCTTGCGCTGGTTATGTAATATCAAAGAACTCTGGAGTTGGCAAGTTCAATGGGCCTTAAAATTACAGGTTATGACTAAAAGATAGTCCATTGCTCCAGACATACCCATTATATTGCTGATGGCTTTTGTGACTACCTATTGCTGCCACTCTCACTCTGTTTGTGGATCAGCTATTAAAAAAATGAAAGCAAAAAATTGCGCTAGCAAGAAAACTGTTTTTACTGCACCTGGACTGGAACATAAATGACACCTGAGATTTGGTATGTACAACTATACAAAATTGTGGTAAATTAACCAAAAGTTTTACCCTCCACCATCAGCTCTCCCAGAGATAATCATGTAAGCCCATTGTGTCAAAGGACATAGAGCTTAAAAATTTTTTTTAACTAATTCAAAAAGGGTTTATTTGGAATTTTTACTATTTTGCATTTAAGATATATTGATGAAACGTCATGAATGTCAAGCGCAGTAGCTTAACAAGCCCACAACTACTTACCAGATAGTCAAGCCTAAAATAGCCTTGTCACACAGTGTTTATTGACATACTAAGACCTTTCATAACTAGTATCATTAAATCTAAATGCATTATAGTAGCAATCAAGCATCTCACAAAGTGGTCAAGGCTTGGTCCTTTAGGGATCTTGGAGCGATATCAACTGCATTGTTCCTAAAGGAACAAATTATACACTAACAAGGTTGTTTTCAAGTTGTCTTCACAAACAATTCACTAATTTCACCTCATGAGTTGTTTCCCAAGTTTAATGTGCTAAAGGGAATCTGGGAAGTTTTTACTGTCCCATAATATCCTGAGACCAACGGATTAGTATAATAACAAATCATATTATAGCAAAAACTCTTTGGAAGTTTGTAATCAATTCTACATTGAAATGGGCTATATATTGGACTCAACTGTTTTTGCTTATGATATAAGATACCATAGTGGTACAGGATACTCACCCTTCTGGATCTTATATGGTTGCAGCCTGCGTTACCACCCTTATTACTTTCCTTTGTTACTAGAGAGGATAAATTTTGGCCATCCAAATATTTTGACTGACTGGCAGAAGGCCTAATAAAGATAAAAACGAGGCTTATGGGGCAGCCCTAACCAAGAAAATCAATCAGAAGAAGAAAGTTAATTTGCATCATTTTTATTTAACTGAGGTAAGCTGACCAGGGGACAGACATTACCAAATATATGTGAAACTAAGAGAATAACTAAGAAATATAAAAATTGGGCACCCCAGGGTACTCAAGTTACCCCTGTTGCCAGCGGGACTGCCAGGTATGGGGGTTGGTGCACTAATCCAAGGGGGTTTCCCCTGCTATGGAGCAGGTGTGAAGGAAAGGGTCTGTGTGGAGGAACCAGAGTGGGAACCATGATTCTATGAGAGCTTTTTGTCTTGGTCTCATATATCCATAGAGCCAGGCTTGGAAGTGCTCTAGTAAGTGGACATGGAATCTGTTAATAATTCCATGAATGGTTGGGACTGTGCCCTTGAACGCATCTAATGCAATTGTGTGTATTGTCCACATTGCAATGGGTATTATTAGGGAGCGGAGGGTAGATGGGATTGGTGACTCAATCTGGAGCGCAAAGATACTCTTTGATATCAAGAATTCCTGTTCGTTTTGAATCTTGAGCAGGCGTGCGACTTCCTGCCATATAGCTTTGGTTGGGGGGCATGTTTCTAGGCGGTGATGTAGGGATCCCTCCCCTCCACATACTGCACATGTTTTGTGGAGGGAGTTGGAGCAGTCCGTCGTCCTATAGGTCCTTCTCAAACAGCGCCAGGCGTTTGCTCTTATCCTTGGTTGTAGGAGTGGGTGGTGTGTCATTTTCCACATTGCTTTCTGTGTGGTTAAATCATAGGGAATGTCCAGCATATCTAGGTATTCTATCCTAGCTATGCTTGGGGTTGTTGCGAGCATATCCCTCTGGGGGTGGTTTTCTGGGTTTCTTAATTTGAATTGGGGGCTGGGTCGTCCCCTTCCCTGTATAGTACCCATGTTCTCTATGTGTCCATCCTATATGGCGGATAGTTTGGAGGATATGTTTGAAATGAGGGGAGGTTCCATGAGGACCCGTTGCAATAGGGTGCTTGGCAAGGTATGAAAGTAGTCTGGGTGGACTATGTGGGTTGGTTAATTTGAGCGCCCGTGCAAAGTTAGTCCTTGCTGCTCTGGACCAATGTTGTTGCAGGAGGTCTGGAGCAAGGATTTCCTTTATCCAGGTACCTAGGATGTGATTGGCATGGCTCTCAAAATCTATCAGTCCCATGCCTCCGCTTGAGCGTGGGCCAAATAGTGTTTCCATCTGTATAGGAGGGTGAGAGCCAGGCCACAGCCAGCCCTGGATAAGCGCGCGTATTGAGGTTATGAAAGTAGGTGAGAAGGCTATCACATGGGCCTGGTACCACAGTATTGGGAGGATGAGCGAGTTAGCAACTGTAACTCGTCCTGTTAGTCCTGAGGTTCTCCCCTTGAGGGAGGCTACGCGTTTGGATACTCGTTGTAACAGGTTACTTTCCATTGTCTCATTAGCATATCCCCCTGATTCTAGCCAGATTCCAAGGTGTTGGACAGTTGTGGTGGTGGGAGGTGTTGCAAAGGGTAAAATAATTGGGTTTTTTCTTTGAGTGTTGGTGTGAGGTTCCGATGTTGTGGCCCAATTGTTTGTGTATTTGCCTAAGAGGATAATTTCTGTCTTCCTTTTGTTGAGTGATGCATTGCTCACCTTGGAGTATTCCTCTAGAGTGTGTTCCAGCTGTCGGGCATCTTCATTGTTTGCTATACCTGCTACGCAGTCATCCGCAAAGGCCAGTATCTTGACTGTTGGTTGTCCTTGTGCGCTTATCCCCATGAGATTTGAGTCAGTTACTCGGAGGAGCGGGTCAAAGCTGAAATTGTATAGCAGTGGGCTGAGGGTTCCCCTTGTTTGAGCCCTCTGTGTGGTTTGATATTGTTTGTTAGGAATCCAGGGCTGCATACAGCCATGGTTGCAGATTCTGTTAGGAGCATAGTCTATTTTATGAATCTTGGTAAGAGTTTGAAGGCATATAGACATTCTTTTAGGTATGGACAGATAACACGGTCATAGCCTTTTCCTGATTCAAGAAGACCAGGGCATCAGTTGCTTTGGATTGGCAAATGTTTGCAACAGGGTGTATGTTGTTCCAGATTGAACGCCCTGGTATAAACCCAAACTGGTTGGGTGATAGGACGTCAGATGCAATTGCGCCTAATCTAGCTGCTAGAATTTTTGTTAGAATTTTTGTGTCAGTGTTGGAGAGTGCAATTGGGCGCCAGTTGGCCAGGTCCAACTTGTCACCCTTTTTATACAAGGTTATAATGTAGGATTAATGGCTTCCTGGTAATAGGCATGTTTCCAACAAACTCTGGTTCATTGACGCCAATAGGAGGGGGGCGATTTGTTGTAATATTTTTTGTAAAATTTGTAGGGTATCCCATCAGGCCCTGGGCATTTCCTACGTGGTGCACCGCGAATTGTTTCCCAAAGCTCCTCCCGTGTGATAAGGGATAGTATATTGTAATTTGGTGGTGTACTTTGTATCTTGGCAGTTTGAATAAATTCTTTAATTTTTTGTGGATCTGTTGGCATATTGCGATATAATTTGGTGTAATAGCGGTGTACTTCCGCCTTGACCTCCTCAGGGTCAGTTGCCACAGTGCCATTGGTCTTGCAGACCTGTGTGCATGTGGGCTGGTTTCTGCAGGAGTGGAATTGGCGGAAAAAGTATGTCAAACAGGTTTCACCTTCCTTTATGAACTTATCTTTGTTCAATACTTTGATTCTGTGTTGGTATTCAAAGATGAGATTGTTAAGTTGGGCAGAAATTTCTGCCCATTTGCATCCCCAATTAGGGCTATAGCCAGATCTCAGAGTATTTATTTCCAGGTGGTCTAGTTCTTCCAAGGTACGCTTGATTGTGGCTGTGTCCGCGGTATACTTGCGTGATGCAATATGTCAGGTTTTGTTGATTAAATCTTTTTTGAAATTTTCCCATGTTCCAATGGGATCCAAAGTGAATGGGGCTACGAATTCTGGGTTTGTAGCCTTGTTTTCAACCCAGTCAGATATCTTGGGCAATTTTATATTTTATGGATGAAGCTTTCTCCAAGGCGACACCTGTGTGTGGGATTGGGTTGGTGCTAACTGCACCATAACTAATTGGTAAACAGAAAAATTGATCTTTTTTGTTGTAAATTTGGAGATTCTTGAGTGGTGGGATTGTGGGATGAGGATGTAGTCAATACGACTCATTGATATGAGCAGTCCCTCACATATGTTGGGTCTTGTCATATGGGGAAGGATTGGTGAATTGGGGGGAAGAGCATCCTGTAAGCCAAGAGATGCCTTCATTGTGCGATATTTAATGTGTCCAGGTGGGTATCCCCTGGGATTAGGCCATCGATCTGTATTGGGGTTATCCCAGCAGTTGAAATCACCTAACATGATGATATCTGGTGGGAGGGTGAGAGTAGAAATTTTTTCAAATTTTTTTTCTCTCAGTTGCAGTGCACGGTGTGTAGATACATGCTAACGAAATTATTTCATCTTGGCATGTGATTGTTGCTACCAGGATTTGACTGTGCAAGTGTGATGAAGAATTTGTAATTTTTAATTTTTTGTTGTTTTGGACTATCACCCCACAGTGAGACGTCCATACTGATTGTGATGGTGCGACCCTGGTTGACCAGGATTCTTCTTCCCCTTGTAGGCAGTGGGTTTCTTGGATGGCCAAGATGTCTACAAGAGGTTTTCGCAGGAATGCCAGCTTTTTGGCTTGGGACGTATGAGCCCTGGCTCCCACAATATTTAACATCCCTATTGACACTGAGGTGCCCGTAGCGCCTCAGGAGCAGTTGGGAGGACCCTCTGGTCCTATCCCACCATGGCTCATTTTGGCCATGCTCCACGTCTGTACTACAACTCTTTCACTGCCATTGTTGGTTCCCTTGATATGACCCAATGATTTGAGGGAATTGCGGTTTTTTGCATTTGCGTCAACTTTTCCTGCACAGGTCTCATGTTGATTTGATGCGGGTTGTTGATTGGATTTTATATTTTTGAGGTTCAACTTTGTTGCATTGTGCACCGCATTTTCACCCAAATTGCGGTTGCATTGTTCCTCAGTATGTGCATGACTGATGACGCTTTGTGGCTCAGTCTGGTTACTGTGAAAATTTTCAACCTGGGCATATTGTTCTGATTGGTTGGTTCAGTGAATATCTGAAATATCCTCCTGAATTTGTCCGTGGTTAATGGCGGATTCTGCGTGTGCCACCGCTTCAGCTGCTGCTCTCTTGCGGGCTTTTTGTGCTGCTTTACGCTGTTTACTTGTAACTGGGTCCACGATGGAGTATATTCCATCTTCACCCCAGCGGAATGGGTGGTGGCCATTAGTCATTTTGGCGAAGTTTTCATTATCTTTGTCCATAGCTTCTTCACAAAAATCATTTTCCATTAAGCCCTCTTTTACAGGGCATGCATGTTCCTTGTGGCCCAGTGAGCCACAGTGGTTGCAAATGGGTGGTGCGCGTTCCAGTGTAACTCGGAATGCAGCTGACTGGCCCCCATCTGCAAAGTGAAATTCTGCTGCGTGGGGAATTCTGGATAAATCCTCTTCCACTTCTGGGAAGGGGTTGATTACAGCGATAGCTTTGCCCGTGCACAGGTCAGGCATTAAGCAAAATTGCTGTAATTAGAGTTGTTGAATTTCCCCGTAGGCTACAAGACCTTTGCGGAGCTCCTCCTCAATTACCTTACAAGGAAGGTTGGTGGGGAGTGAGACAAAGGAGATTAACAAAGCTTTCACTTTGTTCCATCTGGTGCGCGCGGTGCGCACAATTTTTTTGCCCTCAGGGAGGGCAATTTTTATGCAGATTTTTGCTGCAGCATCGGCTTCAATAGCTGTTTTGAAAACAATATCAATCCAGCCACAGCCCATGTTGTTGGTGGCTACGTACACCGCGTGAGGGAAAAGTGAGGGCTGTGCCTCACATGTTTTCTCCCACAGGGTCAGTGACTCATCCCCAAGGAAGAGTCTGATCCCATGTTCCACCTTTGACAAAGGTTAGTTGAATTGAATGTACATGTATTGCGCATGCTTTACAGTAAATACCATAAACCCAGACGGTGTCTGAGTTTGCAATTTCTTTGCAGATTGGGTTCCTGGTCCCCCTCCAGGGCGTTTCTTGCCCTTAGTTGCACCATTAAGCGCACCACTTGCTGCGACGCTCGCCCATGTTGTATTATTTTTGTTATTGAAGTCGCCCATCTTTCCTGTGTGTGATTATCCAAATTTGCTGTTCAAATTGAATCATAGTAACTAAAGTGATTGTTATGAGAAAGAAAAAATTTTTAATCTTAATTTGCATCATTTTAATGTGGCATTATTTGCAGTTGACAATTGGGTCACTTACTGTAATACTTATGGTTTTGGTAGTATTTATAAGTTGGCTACTCTTTGGAAAGGGCCATAAATTGTAGTTGCCTGAGTTGCTTTCAGAACATACACCATCGTAGCCTAATTAATGGCTGAATTCTCAATGGCATTCATGCCAGATTTTTTAAACCTTATTACAAATCTGACAACTCTTAGATTGAAGATTAAGTAGTAAATCAAGTCAAGGGGTAAGAGTTGGATAATTAATGACTTGGTTTCCAGTTTTAATCCAAGAACGTAACTAAATTGTAACTCCATTATTGTTTTTTCTATAATGTATTGCACTGATATCACCCCCAGACACCTATTTGAACCCTTTTCTGACCTATCAATCCCTTTTCACAATCTCATTGTATGTATTAGATTATGATGGTTGACTCAAAAATAAACCCTTTGAAGGAACTATCAATGCTGATAGATTACTTCTATTGATGGATCCTTTGATTCTCCCAATTCATCTGCATAATTTGATAAATCAGATTCACCTCATAACCGCTCTAATTGCATTTGAGGTGCCCAATTATTGTAGCTAATAATAGCTATGATATTATATTATGGCTGATTATGGGTACACTTGGGACTTTTCTTTCTCGTTGCAAACACTTTTGAAACCTATTCAATTCAAGACTAAATCTAGTTTGATAATCTCACAGAGGAGATTAGTCTGCGCCCATGTCAGGGAGCAGTTGGGCAAGCAAGGTAAGAGGAGCAAGCGGAAGGCCTGCGGCCTCCAATGTTCGAAAACGCCCTGGAGAATCTGGCAGAATAGACAAAAATCTCAAAAAACTGGCGGTCATAATTTCCCCAGAGATACTCGTGTGGAAAGCACGATGCAACCAGTACATCAACACGCCACACTCCCAGCCACTTTTGTCAGTGGAATTTGGAGTCCGTGTGTATCTGGGCATCAAAAAATGGCCTTATGGGAAAAATTTTGTGAAGATGTACACAAAATTTTCCCGACTGCGGTGTATGTTGCACCTCACTCCATGTCATGCAGTTGGCTGGACCTAGGTTTTGAAAGCAAAATAGCAGCAGATGAGGCTGCAGCAGTGCGCATAGTGGTCAATCTCTCGAAGGGCAATGGGTCATTGAAACCAAATGCACCAGATGGACAAAATCAAACCAAATTTTCCTCACGTTTGACTTTTTGCCAACTACAGTAAAACATGACATTTTAGAGCAACACCTGAAAGACAGTCTCGCCATATACGGCGAAATACAATCTTTTGAAATGCAATGCTTCACGCTGATGCCACACCTGTGCACCAGCAAAGCCATCGCAGTTCTGACCCCAACTGAGGAGATCGCGAAGGACCTAACCCAGATCCCGCACTCCACTTTTATTGATATTGCAGGGCATACCACCCACCCATTCTGGGTAACCGTGGACAGCGCGCCCCCATTTGCACCCACTGTGATGCGTTCAGCCATAAGGCGCACGCATGCCCCATCAAGGAGGGCGTCACATTCCAAGAGCACCCCTCAGCGGCCATGGCCAGTGGAGAGGCGCACTATGAACCAACCACAAGCACCAAGGAGGCTTTCCCGTGGGGAGCACAAGGCTGCTACCTATTGGTAAAGCCCATCTCCCTGCAGGAGTGGAAGAAGGCCAAACAGGCCTGTAGGGCCACGGCCAAGGAAGCGGCCAAGGCCACCACTGCCATCCCAAACTCATAACGCCAGGAGGACATGGAGACCTTTACAGCGGAAGTGAACCAGGAATCCATCATCCAATCAGATTGGGAAGCCCATGCTGAGCAGGCCACTCAATCTGATGATCCGATGGGAGATTCAATCTCACCCAATCGCTGCACCCAAGCTCCAGTTAAAACCGACTTGGGACCTATCCCAACTAAAAATTTTTTTTGACCCGCTCGACGGTGCACTGAACTCATCTGCACCACAAAAAATTCGTCCGACGTCAGGAAAACAAAAAGCGAAGGCCAAAGCCAACGCGACTCTTTCTGCAAAAATTAACAAAAACCCCAATAGCGTTGCTGCTAACACCCGCGCTGCTGTGAAAGCCTGTGGGGACCTGGAAGAGGCTGGTGGGCCTGGGGGCCCACCCCTTGCACCTAAGGTGCGATGGGGGAAACCTTCACTCTAGGGACGTTGAATATCGCCAGACTCAAGGCCTCCCCATCCCGGGCTAGGAAACTGAGTTTTTTACAACACAATTTACCTGTGGATATCCTTGCCATCCAGGAGTCCCACTGTCCATGAGGTTCCAAGGAAGCTTGGAAAACAATGCTCCTCCCATCCCTATCCTTTTGGTTGAAGCACTGTGGGGTGCTAATTTGGAAAAATAATTTTTTCAAATTCACATCCTCAGAAACATTCCTAAATGGCTGAGTGGCATCGTCACCTTCTCGTGGGCTGACGTTGCACACACAATCGTCAACATCTATGCCCCAAATGGTGCACACGAGCGTCAGGAATTTTTCTCATTGGTCAAATCTCTCCCGCTACCCCCTGATTCTTTCCTAGTTGGCGACATGAACCGTTGGCTAACCTCACCAACGGACCAGTGGCCTCCCTCACCCCACGCCCCACAGGGTCACATAGAACTATGCGTTCTAAAAGCCACCCTTGGGTTAATGGATGCACTGCCACGACATGCCCCACTGCTTGAAAACATGATGCGCCCCCACATCCACAATGGCCAATTAAGGTCCATGACCTGCATTGACCTTATTCTAATGCTGGCGAAATTCCAACCCCACATCTCCCACTTCAAAACAACGAAAATTGAATTCTCTGACCACTGACTGGTCTTGATAACCTACCACTTACCCGTCACAGTTGCAAAGGCCCCACATTGGTGCAAAATCTGCCCCCCCCCGAGCTCACGTCACCAGGATTTTCCATGTGGGTGGAAGAGGCAACTTTGGCAAAATTGTTTGTTGCACCATTTTGTGCGGACCCCATTTCCACATGGGCAACTTTCAAAGAGGACACCATCTGCCACTATCACCATCTCTCCTCCAGATGCTCACGAGCCACATCGGCAGTTATCTCATGCACTCTGGTGGAATTGGCCCACTTGGAGTCCAACATTCCAGCCACAGGATACAGCCCTGCATGGGGCCAGAAGTGGGCGGAGGCAGCCGCCCACCTCAACGCACTCAAAAGGCAACACAAACTCTGGGTTTGTGTCCAATACAGGGCCACATGCATCACTAAAGGTGACAAGTGCACTGCATACTTCTTTAAAAATTTTTCGCACCACACCAGAGTGTGGTCTGCACACAGGTGCAAAGATTGGATAATTCCATTGCGGACACACTGGCCAAAGTGGCAATCAAAATGCAAAAATATTACTCTGAGTTATACCAAGCTGAACCAATTAGCCGGCCAAAATGGTAGAATTTCTTGACCAAGCTCATATCTGCACCATTTTCTGATACCTGGAAATAACGAATTTAATTACTCCAAACAAATTATGGACAGCCCTTCGCGGTGCGCCAAACCGAAATGCCCAGGCCCAGATGGCATTCCATATAAGTTCTACAAAAAATATTTCAAATATATATCCCCATTGCTGCTAGCCTCACTTAACCAAAGCCTGTTGGAAACGCGCCTCCTACCAGGAGGACATGAGGCCTTTACTGTCACACTTTACAAGAAAGGGGATAAGCTTGACTTAGCCAACTGGCGCCCCATTTCTCTAACAAACACAGACACCAAAATTTTAACAAAACTCATGGCTAACCGTTTAGGGACTGTAGCATCTGCCGCCATCTCCCTAGAACAATTCAGTTTCATCCCCAGAAGGTCAATTTGGGATAACGTGCACTCTGTGACTAATGCATGTCAGTCCACAGCCTCTGGGGCACTGGTATTCTTGGACCAACAAAAGACCTATGATATAGTAAACTGGGAATACCTAAGGGCCTGCCTCCATCAATTCTGCCTACCCCCCGCTTCATAAACTGGGTGATGCTGCTCACGGAATCTGCGACAATGGCAGTGTGTGGCCCAGGCTTCCTAACAGAAGTAGTCCGCCCTCAAAGGGGCTTGCGACAAGGGGACCCCCTCAGCCCACTCTTAGACAACTTCAGCCTTGACCCACTACTGCAAAATGTGAATGCCCAACTCATTGGGGTCCATGTGCCAGGCCAAACCCCAGTCAAGATAATGGCATTTGCAGATGATTGCGTGGTGGGGGTGTCTAATAACAAAGATGCACGCGCGCTTGAAGCCCTCATCCAGGAATATTCCCAGGTAAGCAACGAAGCACTGAACGCCTCCAAAACCGAAATCATCCTCCTTGGTTGGTTTCAGAACTGCTGGGCCCCAGCAAGAAGTTCCCAACCTGGCCCATCTGCTCGCCCACATCCACGCCTTACTAACTCAACACACGCTCCACTGGTGCTCCCCTTCGTGCCACGTCCTACCATAGGACTGGTGCGCCATCTGGGCGTGTGGATGGAGGCAGGCGGATATGCGTCAGCAGTAATGGAGTGCCATATACTGGACAACGTGACGAAGCGAATCGCCTCTCTCAGAGCCCACCCTACTACCCTCACTGGCAGGGTTGTTCTTGCCAACTCTATGCTCCTATCCAAAGTCTGGTTCAGAGCCCACGCCATCCCCTTCTCCCCAAGCTTCTTCAAATCCCTGTATGCTTTGCTGCAAGGGTGGCTTTGGTCAGGCCGCCCTCCACCAGTACGGCTAGAGGTCATGTTTGGCCCTCATCATCAAGGTGGCATGGGCCTGCTTGACTTCAAAGCCCATGCTTCCAAGATCCTGGGCACCTGGATCGCGGCTGTCACCGCTCCTACACTCCCATCCCAACACTGGTCCCGCGCGGCCCACTCCAACTTCTCCTGAGCCTTGGGCCTCAACAATCCATCAAACCCCCACTCCCTGATGAAATACCTCGCATCACACACATCGGCCACAGGTCCTCATGGGACTAAAACCCACTACAAATGAATCCTACTCTCCATGCGAAGCGCAGAGTGGAGAATTCGTATTAGCAGACATACAACCTGAAGAGGCCGCCCCTCTCCTCAGTTCACATAAGAGGTACAGGGGCTACCCATCCATGATGGCGTGATCCCCATTTGACCCCATGTCCTATCCAGGGTGGACTACCTGGACATGATGGACATCCCTTATTCCACTGAGACCCAAAAGACTATCTGGAAATATGCACACCATCCTCTGTTGCAGCCTCAAGTCCGCTCACATGTGTGGCGCTGCCTGAGGTGGGTGTATCGTACAGCTGAGCGCTCTAACGCTTTACACTCATCCTGTGTCATGTGTGGCCAGTATGGAACGCTGTTCCACCACCTGGAGAAGTGCCCCACCTCTAAAGTGATATGGCGCGAAGATCAACGTCTGCTGGGCCAGGATCAAACGCATCCCTTCAGTCTGTCAAGAGATATGTTTGCTTCATCAATGGCCTCCCCCTTCCACCCTCCCTCTGTGCTCTGGTGGTTGCAATCGCCATGTGGACTATCCACACGATTGTCTTGAATGCCATCGCTGGCTCCATCCCCACCCTCCCAGAAGCTGTCCACAGATTCTGGTCTCATTTGGTGGACCACTTTCAAGCGTGGATGTTTGGATACCTCCCACCGCGTCACCAACAGCTGGTCTCCTCCTGGTTCCCAGTCTGGTTCATCAAATCAGACCCCTTCCTCCACACATGCTCAATAGTGGCTACGGCCCCCTCACACGTTCCCTCCCCCTCCCCATAAGTGGCGTTCCTGCTGGCAACAAGAGATAGCATCGCTTCTCTGGGGTGCCTCCCCTGGTACTAAGTTTGTCTTTCCTGAGTCATATTCGGAAGTGACCATCCCATGGTCAGCCTTCCCCACAATAAATTTAAAATTTAAATTATGGGTACACTTGGGTGCAAAGTGGTCCCACGGCATTAACTAAATTGCACCTCCTAAATTAGTATATTAATCTTAATGCACTAAGGCAGAAGTTGGGTTCAATTTAATGAAATTGATAATTAAGTACTTAAACATAGATGTCCTGATTATGGGCGTACTTAGTGCTATTGAGAGGCCTGCTGATGTCCCAGTTTGGGGTGCGTCATCTTTTATGATCATATATTTTTTATTCCCTATTTATTGTTAGATGTCAAGCTATGATGTAGCTCTAATAGGGAAGATTTTGATGTTGAGTTCAAAACCCAAAGTTGTCCTGATTATGGGCATAATTAATGCTATTGAGAGGCCTGCCAATGTCCCAAATTGGGGTGCATCATCTTTTATGATCATATATTTTTTATTTCCCATTTATTGTTAGTTGTCGAGTTATGATGTAGCTCTAATTGGGAAGATTTTGATGTTGAGTTCAAAACCCAAAGTCATCCCAATTATGAGAGTAAAATTGCCTCCAATTGGGCTGAAACAATTGTTATTTTTAGTCAATTCATGGGCCAAATTGACTTAGGGGATTTTTCATAATTATTGCTATGACCAGCAGAGGATTGGTATAATATGAATGAACTCATCTAATAGATGAGTTCAGCCAGGAGATTCCTGAGAGGTATATAATACCAGTGCCTGGCTGATTAATAAAACATCAACTAAGTCAATTAATCATCATTTACTAGTTTATTGATCATTAATAACTACTGTTGCTAAGTTTATTAATTATTATCCATCTGTCATCTGTTGGATATTTGTATCTGTTGCCATTACATCTATATTAGATAGTTGTGTGTGTTTATTCTTCCCTAAGAGAAGTACATAGTTGCCTGCTGGAGAAGTAGTCCTGATTATAGAGGAATAATTTCCTGATTTTGTACAAAAACAGAAGGTCTTGCATTTGTTGGTGCCAGTAGACTTAAGAATGGTGAGTATACCGGAGTTACTTGGCTATTATTGAGGATTATTGGAGAATCTACTTCCCAATTATGAGCAGGAGTTCCATTTGAAAAGCAATTTTATATCCTCAATTTCACTGTTAAGTTATTTTAGCTTGCACCATTGGCTGAAAACTTAACAGTATTATAATCAATGATTTTCATCATGAAAACACTATTTCTTTCTGAATGTAGTGATTTAACTATAAATACTATTCACTCATTATAAATAATAGATCTACTTAATCTATCAAATTTTTTTTGCTTATTTGTGTAAGTATTTAGTATAGTATATCTATTATAAAGATTTGAGCCCTTCTCTGCATATTCAACCTATACAGAAGAAGCATTTGGATCAGACAACTTGAACCTTTGCATTAGTGAGAAAAGGGATCTATCAAAACATATGAATTGTGAAGTTAGTACCATATCCATTAAAAAAGTTTTTTCCATCCATGTTTATAAATGATGTTTTTAAAATAAATTGGAGGTCATCACACCCCAGGTCTCTGATTGGTTTGGCTTATATCCATTACATAGGTGATTTCTAGCCACCACAATATTTTGATTCTCCGCTGGCAGTTAGCAGCACCATGAAAGTTATTGTCATGGTGTGAAAGCAAAGTTTAGCTTTAACAGTTGATATAAAGTGCTCTTACACTATGGCACTTCTTCTTGGTACTTCCTGCAGCAGCTGAGAGCTTTGTGGACATCAAAGTGCATCAACTCATAGTAGGTTTGTTGTTTCAGTTATTCATCCAATTTTCTTGAAACCTCTATGGCACATGGCTTTGTGAGCTCTAATAATCAAATCCATATGCTTGTTTGATTTTGGTACAATGTATTAAAAGTTTTTGATTAGTTTGAACAGTTTTCTGTTGCTTGATACGGTGTTCATCATCAGTTGGTCCAAAGCACGTTGTAATTCTTAATTTGTTATCATATTCCTTGCACACCATCTTTTTGTATATGCCATCTGCCATGTTGGCAGTCAATGTGACAGTAGGTAGCCTTTATAGTCCATCAGAATTTTTATGTTTCACGCCAGGCTGATGTTTAGACTTGAAGTCATATGCTGCAACTTTGGTGCCCAGCGAGTTAGGCGTCCCTCTAGATCATTGAGGTTCTTTAGCAATCTAAGCAAGGAGTGATTAGTTACTACCTTGAAGAGCAAAATGTGAACTTAGACTCTATTTTGTTTGCATGCGCAAATAGCCACTAAACATCCCTTTTGGCAGCAGTGGAAATCTACTCATGTATATCTAACATCCAGATGCAGTAAATTATGGGATGCTCTACTCCTTGCTTGTCAAATTGGGACAATAAAACTTCTACATGGTAAGGGAGGCGTCCATCTAGATTATGAACTCTTTATTGAAATTTGGGCACATGAGTACCAGCGCCAAAGTGATACAGGTGCAAAGTCAGTTGAAAGCCAGATGATAATTTAGCTTCCATTTAAATAAAGGGAATTAATCTTCAACAGGTAAAATAGTTGCTCCCCTATCTTACTAGAAATTCTATGAACCACCAAAAGTAACTACCAACCCTTAAAAACCTGGGTATCCCATTTACTGGCCGGCGTCCTCATCTTCTCAGTGGCCCCTACCTTGGCCGGTAGGGGCTGTAGGCCCTCCTTGGTGAATATGTTACCCAGATACTCAAAAGTTCCTGAAAAAATTACATTTTTGGGCTTAACCTTCAGATTGGCAGCATTGAGCCAGCGAAAAATTTCTCCAGATACTGCAAGTCTTTCTCCAAGTGCCTCAAGTAATTGTTGAACATCCTCATGAAAACGTTTATGCTGTCTAAGTAAGCCAAGATGCAAGTAATCTTCTAATCCCCAGTATGCTGTTCATAGCCTTACTATAAAGTTGTGGGGGTATTAGATAACCCCTTTGGCATTAATGTTGATTGTAACAGCCCCTGGGTTGTTATAATGGCGCAATTTTCTTGTTTTTATGGAGGCATCTCTATCTGCTATTAACCAGAAACTAAATTTATAGCGGAAAAATACTTTTCTTAACTAAAACAGTCAAGAACATCTTCATTCCTTAAAGGGGCAAGAGTCCTTCTTCATTATTTTGTTGATTTACTAGTATTTTATTACCACTTGGTATATCTGTCTTTCTTTTTATTGTTAAAGATTGGAGATGCCCTTGGCTTTTTAATGATACCAACACTTCCTCTTGAACCATCTGGTTGATTTCTTTGTTGAAAAACTTTTTCAATGACTTGGGCCAGCGGATGGTATAAAGGCATTTTCAGTAGTTGAGACAATAGTGAGTCAAAATAAGACTACCAAAATGAGCCCTTATAAAGTCAACTCTTGATCCCTCATGATTGAGACCCATTTTGAAGGCACTAATGAGAATTTTGATCAGGAAGCATCATGCACACAAGAAATAATGGAGGTGACTTCTGGAATTGCACTTCCGCTTCCTGTTCCTTAAGAGATGAGACTCCCACATTTCAAACATGTGATGATGCAGAACAATGAGGGCATCAATCCGGCCAGTCAATCTGGAAGTCAGCAAAAAAAACCCTATATTCATTCCATTGGGATTATTAAAAACTTGGACTGAGACTACTCTTTTTTTGGAAAGAGTACTAATTGTTAAATTCTGGCTTTGTTGACATTTATTCCCCTATTAGTTGCACAAGTTGATATATGCACAATTTGCATTTCTTAATAATAATAGATATATATGAGAAATAATAGTTTGACAACTATTATATGTAGTTGAATAAATAAACCAAAAGTGGTCCAAACCTAAACTTTAAATGATCCACAAAAGACTGTTTATGTTAAAATTAGGGTTCTCTTCCCTATCCCAGCTGAACTAATCCACTCTTAGATTCAGAGATTTCTGGCCTTAGTTCCCATCATGCTGAGTCAGCGGAGATCTATGTCAAAGGGCAGCCTCTCTTCTAAATATATTTGATTCTTACCCTTTATCACACAAAAGAGTCAACAATTATTGCGCTACAACAACAGTAAACTAAAGATGAATACAATTTTATTAATGCTACTATGATCTGATATGCTTTATTAATAAAATTACTAAGGATTTATAAGGAGAATTCAGCGCCAACTCCTCAGTTGGCGCCTCAGCCATAAAATGACAAACTTTGCCAATGAATTACCCTACAAGATCTCTTATGGTGATGGTCTTCTCCTTTGGGCTAAGAATTTCTACGTTGGACATCCCAGAGACCAGAAGATGGAAAGCACCAGAAAACATGTCCCTAACATTCTCGCTCTATCACAGCAAACCAACCACAATTGGCTAGCGACAGCTTAGGAAATGGGACTCTTTTTCCAGCTATAGCAAGTCACAAATCTACTAATTGATTTGAAAGAAGCAGGTGGCATCATTTGCCTCACAATTGATGATTAAATTACCAATTAGTCAGTGTTGAAACATGATGATCCTAAATGGTATGTTTAATAGTTAATCAACAATTAAATATCATAAGCCCCATTTTTGTTGGCAATTCTTCCCGATGAGATCTTAAGCATTCACATGGATCAATCCCTTATGGATCTGAACCTGGCAACTTACCTAAAAATGTCCAGACATTTTTAACCCAAAATTAAGGTCAACCAATATCAGATTCATTTGCTAGTGGGACTTATATCCTAGAAAACCAGCAGATAACATAAGAAGCTGGAAAGATAGTCAAAAATCCCAGCATATACCCCCTCTTTCTTAGATTTACAGCAAGAGTAAGATCAGGGCAGGAGAATGCCACCTCAGAACAGGGTGAATACTTTTTAGTTTCCAGCGGAGCACAGCTGTTCTGCACTCAACGCTATTTATGACAACCTTTGGCTTGTATTTCTCTTCCTGTTCTTACTTGCTATTACCTCCTCAGAGTGTGGTCCTCAACTACTGCCATGCCAGTCTAGTCAGTTTATTCATAATAATGCTAGTCCCAGAAAGCTGGTTTCCCCCAGTCAGGGCATATGACCCCTCATCATATTCAGGATCTTGGTTTTGCATCCTTATTCCTTGATCTCCCTCCTCGTCCTTGACAGGAGGTTACCACCATCAATGCCTTTCTTGTGGAAATTATAAGAATGATTAATTATATTTGTTTTTGTCATTTTTTCTCTTAATAACTTTTTTGCTCATATCTATAACGGACAAGCTTATCACATTCATTACATTCTAACTCATATTCAGATATATTAAATTTGAGTCAGATCAAGATAAAAACATTTTTGGTTTAGTTGTTTTGGACGCTGGGTTGTGCCTCATCTGAGCTGTAAATTAAGCTTGTGTGAGCCTAATCAATAGCTCAGGTGAGGTTCCCAAAGTACTGCCTTTATAAGGCGCACCAGTACCTTCCAAAGTTCACTTCAGAATTCTAAGAGGCCCCTAGCATTTCCCTTCCTGGGGAGCATTGTCAGTTGCTCCCCAGATGAGCTCTGGTCGTTGGGCACCTTTGGTTTTTATGTTCCTGAATAAAAATAAAGAATGTTTTGGGATTCACATAACTTGCATACCTTTTGTTTATTTGGGTGTTTCATTTGTGAGGAAGCTTTCATGTGGTTGGGTTGGAACAACCACACAGCGGACTTACATAGCCAACTAGCAGTAGGTGAATGTTTGGTTGCTTGTCAGTGCCCCAAACCTCTTTCTACATTAGTTAGGCCGCTTTGGTTGCTTGTCAGTGCCCCAAACCTCTTTCTACATTGGTTAGGCCGCTTTGGTTGCTTGTCGGTGCATCAAAGCAATATGCAAATGATTATGGCAGTCAGAACTGGGGTTTTTCTGGTCCATGACAACATCATTATTTCAATTTTTTTAAAAGCTAATTTCATAAATTAGAAATTAATTTCACAGAAATTAGAGTAAGTTAACGCTTAATTGACACCAAAGTGAATAATGTCAACCATTATAAAAAAGTCTGGCATCTCTCTCTTGTCCAGATCATGTCAAATTTCAGCTCTTAGTACCAGCAATATCTTGACAATCTTTCTACTGAAGATGCCTATCTCTTTTGAATGATGAGTCGTTCTGCTTTGAAAACTTTTTTATGGTCCCTCTAGGACTTGAACTCCAGGTAAGCACATGTAGGTAGTCCTTCCACTGAACTATCAGATATGGGATTTAATCCTGATGAAACCAAAATAGTTACTATCTCAAATAAATTGCGGCTGATTCTCCCTTTTCCATTTGTTCCCAAATTGGACTTTGATTATCTGTTAAATTCAGCTCTTTTCACAGATTATCTCAATATGATCTTTGAGCCTCTTGTAGCAATGTTATCCATTATCCCTTGCTCTATGCCAGCCCACATGTTCAACAGTCTTGATGAAGCCCATTGCAAGCATTTAAGACTAATCTTCTGGCTCCAGTGCCATAGTGTGACTAATTGTTGTTATTTGCTGACTGCCTCTTTATTTTCTGTTGCTTTACTCCCCAATCTGAAGAATTGCATTTAGCAAGTATCAACATTTCGATTCTCTTTTCCCCACATTGCATTCTCTCAGGGTTCAGCTTCTGCTCAACAAACTTGGCTTTGCTTGTGTCTAGCCCTTTCTAGCGTTCAATCTAAAATAGATTTTGACGATTTATTTACTCCTACTGTCATACATCCTCCCTCCCCCAAGTGGTGACATAAACTTAGTCATCCCTAAAGCAAGGTTAACAAATAAAAAGTTATAAAATATACAACTTTTTATGATTTTTACTTCTTTTTTTCCAATTTTTATCATTTTTTTATTTTTATAAATTATATGGGACGTGATCTTTACTCAGTTCAGCAGTCCATCTTTTTATCTATTATTCCCCAAAACTGGTTCCTAGGTATACTCTGACCTACCAGTTTTCATGGTTCAGAGGTCTTATTTTTTAAGACTTGACCATTTATTTTGGTTCAGCGGTCCTTGTTTAGATCTTTCACAAAAATTTTCATGACATAACCATCTTAATGGTTTAACTGTCCTTTGGGAACATTTCATTCTTTTCTTTGATCCACTGCTTCAGGTATTTATCTTGGACTCTGTTAACAACTCTTCCATCTGAAAGGTTCTTAATGGAAAATTCATCCATTGCCATCTTGGCAATAATCTCAAATGGGCTTGACCATAGCACATCTAATTTATTTTTTCTTCCAATGCTAAGCATGTCAAAATATTCTACCCTACGCCTACATGGTAATCAAATAATGTCAATTAATTCATATTGTCTGTCCTCTTGGCCTTGATATTTTTCTTCAAGGTTGTATCAAATTCTTGAAAATTCATTTTACTATGATATTTGAGTTAGCCTAAATATCTCTTGGCACTCATCTCCAATGTTGGTTTGACCACCAAGTATAGAATTAATGGTAACGCAGCCTTCCTTCCATACAACAATATGAATGGCGTTTTTCCCATTGCTGTATGGTGACTAATGTTGTATGCAAATGTCACCAGATTGAGGTAGGTTTCTCAGGCAGAAGTTTTTCCAGCAATCAGTTTCCTCAGCGTCATGGCCAACATTCCATTTACTCAATCTACCAGTCCAGTTGTTTCTGGCCAATATGGTGCTGACATGACTCCTCAGATCCCCATTATTTTATTCAACTATGGGATCACATACAATATGAAATTCATTCTGTTGTTGCTTAACAAGACTTGCGGGCATCCATGCCAATAAAAAACTTGATCTAGGATAAGCTGAGTGGTACTTGTCACGTCCATTTTTTCCAGGGTCTTCATCTTGATCAATCTAGTCAGATGATCAATCAAAACTACTATAATTGACTCCCATGCTCATAGTCAGCGGTCCCATCATGTTGATGGACACTGTATGACATGCAAATACAAGGCGGGCCAGTTATTATCTTGTTGTGTTCTTGTGTGGTTTATGCATTTGGAACTTTACGCAGTAAGCTATATAATTAGCCACATCATAGTTAATAGACTACTAGTAATATTACTGGCAAATGTGGTTTTTTGTCTTCCTCAGACTTCCATGCTTGACAAACTTATGTGCAGCTTGATTTATTGCCGCTAGTTCTGACAAGTTTAGAAATAACAGTCATTTTCTAATGATTGTCTTAAATATTTGTTTATCTTTAGTATTGTAGTTTTACATTGCTTTTCAAAAGCGCACCTTGGATTTCTTGGGTCTTGTTCCCAATTTCTCCATTGACAATTCTCTGAAACAGCCCATCAGCCTGTTGATGTACCACTTGTAGAATTTGGTTCCTTGATAAGACGTCCACATCTTGATGAGAAGCTCCTTCTCAGTGAGCTATATCAAATTCATAAGCTTGAATGTTCAATGCCCATCGGGACAGACGTCCTTCTAGTTCTTTCAGGCTATGCAGTCAATGCAGGGAGGAGTGGTATGCATTACTTTAAAGTGCATACCATGAATATACACCTGAAACTGCTTACAGGCGTAAATCACCTCAAAGCATTCACACAAAAAGTGGTGTAGTTCCATTCAGCTGCTGATAACATCTTTCTCACATAAGTTACAAGATGCTCTTTCCTCAAGTTCATCCATTTAACTCAGTATGGCGCTGATTGCCGTTAACAAAACTTTGGTCCATATTATAAACTGCAATTGATACTTGGATATATAAAAATCGGAGAATTTTTAAAATATTGATGTAATATATCAAAGAAATACTGGGCCTCTATATTCCATGTGAATCCTTTCTTTGGATCCTTCAGCAAATAAAAAAGGGGCTGGAAATTCTCACAAAATCCTGTATGAATCTTCAGTAATATCCAACCATTCCAATAAGCACTTGGATATCAGACACTTTTTGATATGGCTATCCGCTCTATGGCTTCAATATTCTGGGTTTGCAGCTGCAGTCCTTTGGAGTTGATGATGAACCCCAGATATTCCAACTCTTTTTGAAAGTGACACTTCCTAAGCTTAATCTTCAGATTAGCCGTGGACAGTCTATTAGAGACTTTTCAAGTGGCGCAAATGGTCAGTGAAGGTTCTACTGAACACGTTTATGTCATCAAAGTATACTAGGATGCATGAAAATTTCAAGTCATTCAATATGGCATTCATGGACCTTTGGAACGTTGCAGGAGCATTGCAAAGTCCTTAGAGCATCCTATTTGATTGGTATATCTCCTGTGTGGTGATGGTAGTGCACTTCTTCTGGTCTTCAGTTGGAAAATTGATTTGCCAATGTCCTGAAATTAGATCCATCACGGAGAAATACTTTTCTTCTCCCAATTGATCCAAATCATCATTGATTTATGGTAGTAGATAAAAATCCTTTTTTGTTGTCTTTTTAAGCCTTAATGGTTGAACACCACCTGATTAGAACTAGCCTTTTTCACTACCAGGATAGGGTTTGCCCAGGGGCTCAATGATGGAACTAGGAGCCCATGCTCCACTAGTTTGCTGATTTCCTCTTCCACTACTGCTTCAGCTGCCTTCAACCATTGGATCAGTCACATCTGTATCAGTAAACTTCCCCAGTGTCAACTTTATGGATTAAGTTCTTTGCATATCCTAAGTCATGGTTATTCTGGTCAAAGATTTCCCAATACTTATTGATTAGTTTGAGCACCTCCTTCTGCTGTATTTCCGTCAGATCAGCAAGTTGCTCTTGATCAACTAATAGATTAATATTCTCAGCAGCCCCTGCCGCCAAATACCATCTCAGCTAGAGTCCCAAAATCATGGAATTTTTGCAAGTTTGCCATTGGGATAAAATGGATAAATTTGAAGTTATGATTTTTCTCAAACTTCATTGGTTTTCCACTTAGATTCGCCAGAAAAGCTTGGAATTCTCCATGTCCCAGTATCACTATTTCAGGCGCCACCCATGGCTCTACTCTGAACTTCTTCCATGGTCTATCAACCTCTTCATACAATAGCTCAGATATTAACAAAGACAATCATATATTAACTATAATCTGCAATACTAGCTATTATGTTCAACACCTTGGTTCATAACAAAATTCTCTGATTTTCCAGAATTTCTGTCAGCATTTCTATTTGCTTTGATATGACCAATTGGTAGCAAATTGGGATAATTCCATCATTGTAGATCAGGTTGATGGAATTGGTCTTTTTGGTAACAAAGTTCCCCGTCTCTCTGGTAGACTAGAGGCAGCGTTTGACCCAATATGGTCAACTTATTATCCTAAAAGTTACATTTAGCTCCGTAATCCTTAAGAACTTGGTCTCAATTACTATGTCATAGTTTTAGTTGGTTAAAACTATAGCTGAGGTGAACAACCAGGGATCTAAATCTGAGTGGTAAAGTACTATACGCTCCACAGAAGATGGTCATATTTGGCCTGGCGGTTCCATATTCTTTCTTGTATTATAAATTGGGCGAGATTCTCATTTTCTTCACCAGTTTGGTCAAGACAATATTTATTGCGCCCTGCTGTCAATAATCGTCAAATCCATACTCAATTGACCAATATATCAGTGTGCATACATACTTTAGACTATTGCAAATAGTGTTACTTAGTGTATAGGAGCGTTTTTTTCCAAATCAAGGGTGTGAATTATTTGCACCAACAAATCAGGAAAGGATTCCCTAATTGCACTTAGGGAAATTGACAGGCTCACTTCATCTAATTTGACATCAGCCAGTTCATCCAGATTCTCAGAGGATTGGATCTTGTCCACTAGTTGGCATGCATATGGGCGAGCAAATTCCTTGATTATTTCAGGGTCAATCCCATTTTCTCTGGCTCTGGTAACAGCATTGGCGTCAAAATTGACCACTTAATAAAGCTAGTCCTGTGTGTTATCATTGATGAACAGATCACTGATGTCAATACAATCATTTAGAATATCAGGAGGAATGGGGTTAACTGCAGCTCTAGACTGTTCCAATATATGCCGTGGGTTCTTTTCCCAACTCCTGTGTGGGTTTAGCTTCCTTTTTCTAGACCACGATGATTTTCTCCTTAGGCTTCTTGATGAAGCACTGGGAAGCAAAGTGGACCTTCACTCCACACTGGTGACGCGCATGTTGCTCTTGTCTGTCCGTTTGAACCCCTGGGTTTATTTCCAGGCACTTTTTGATTAGTTTCTTCCTTAGCGGGGGCATTCGTTTTGGTGGGATTCATATTCTTGACCAGGCTATATTGAAGCTTCAATTAGGGGCCTTGAACATGGCTCCTAGCATCTTCAAGTGATCCACCATTTGTAAGGTGGTTATTTTGGTAACTAATGTGGAAGACATCATTTGATGTAAATTGTGATAAGGTCAAAGAACCACTTGCAATGCAACCTAAACATCAAAATTGGGTAAGACTTTTGCTTTAACCAAAATCTGTGATTCTTGATAAAATTGGTATGCAAAATTCTCTAAAGGTTTTGTCTTTCAAGAATTCGTCCCCATAAATTCTTGCTAGCATTTTGACTTATGCAAGGGACTTCCAAACTCCCTCATAATTGCAGCCTTAGCCTTAGAATAGGATCAACTGTCTCCTTCAAGATGAGGTAACATCAAGATTTGGCAGTCTGTATCCAAGCAGTTCATGACTGTCAGAGCTTTTTGTCTTTTGCCACACTCAAACATAGTTATGTCAAACAAGCGGAAGAACGCAGGAAGTTATCCTTTATGAAAAGTGGGTAGTTTTAGTGGGGCATTGGATTCCTATAAAAATTTCTCTAGACGCCCCTCTCAGCCCAGCTACCCAACTGACTAATGGAGTAATCTTGGGGGTCATCTCCAAAATGGTAGCAAAAGCTGCCAGCGTATTTCTAGGAGTTGCTGACTTTTCAACTGGAGCATTGGGCCATTTCTTTGGCGTCAGTCACTGCATATATTCACATTCACATTTCTGATTCTTCAATTAGTTGAATTATTTTACAAGTCATTTCATGTCTGAGCTGAGTGAGTGTTAAGATTTTTTCCCACCTTTCCAGATTCCTAGATTACCATTTGAATCGCTAGAGGATAAGTCCCACTGGTGAGTATATTGTATATCAGTTGACCCCAATTTTGGGCTTATAGTTTGGGGATTTTAAGTAAATTGCCAGGTTTGGATCCATTGGGGATTGATCTAAGTGAATTATTAAGATCACACTGGGAAGAGCTATAAATGAAATGGGGGCATCTGATAGTTGACTATTGGTTAACTATCTGGTGTACTGATTGGGATCAGTCTTGTTTCATCACCAACTGATTGGGAATTTAAGTAGCAGTTGTGAGGTGAGTGATGCCGCCTGCAACTAGCAGATAAATAAGTTGGTTTGCAACCTGCCATAATGGGTAAATAGTCCCATTACATAAGCAGGTTGCTATCCAAAGATGGTTGGTTTGCTGTGATCAAACGGGAACATTAGGGACATCTTATATGGCTATTTCTGTTTTAGGTCTTGAGGATGTCCAACAGAGGAATCCTAACCTGATGGAGAAGACCATCACAGATGAGACTTCAGAGGGAAGTTAATAGCAACAGTTGCCATTCCATGGCTGAGGCTCCAGCTGAGGAGTTGGGTGCTGATTTCCCTCTTAAAATTTCCAAACAATTTGCACTAAAAAATTCATACTATTGAAAGAAAAGGTTCTTCCATCTGGTACATAAGTTCTATTTATCTTCAGTAAATTATTGCTGTTGTATACAATAATTGTGGATTTTTTTGTTTTATAAAGAGTAAGAATCAAGGATCCATAGAAGAGAAGCAGACCTTAGACAAAATTTTCCACAGATTCAGCGTGACCAGATGAAAGTCTAGGAACCTCTGAATTTGAGAGTGGATCAAGTCAGACACAAAAGAGAACAAGTCCTATAGTTGACATCACCAGTATTTCGTGGATTAATAAAGGTCTATCGCTGGACCATATTGGGTTTATTTATTCAACTAAGGATAATAGTTATCATACTATTTTCAATCACATATCAAGTATTATCAAGCAATGTAAATCGTGCACATACCAAATCTGTGCAGTTAGCTTTTGGTGCTTTCAGTTGGTGAATAACCCAGAATTGTAACATTTGGTAATTACAAGAAGAGTAGCCTAGTCCCAATTTTTAACAGTAAGCACAGACAAACATGATCATTTTTGCATTTCATTTTCATGCATAAAACTTCTTTGATCAAATCTTTTCTTTTTTAATGACGTTACTTTCCTAAGTAACTCATTGCTGAAATTGGAAACTTCTTCTACTCCTTCCTCAATCTTAGTGGCTCTCTCCTCTAAAAGCAGTTAATTTTTCATGATTGGCTGAATTCAAGGCGTTTTTATCAAAAGTTGCCAATCCAGTCCATAGCTTTCTCAATTCTTCCTTATATAACATAAATTGGCTTATCTTACTCAACTACCCCTTGTAGTGAGCACCAAATGTTAAAAAGTGGGACTAGAGGCTACAATTCTTCAGAAAGAGTATCAATTGCTGTATTCTGGCTTCATTGATGATTATAATCAGAGATTAATTACACAAGTCAATTATGTGCAAAATTTTCATTGCTTGATAGTAATATATATATACATATATATATATATGAGCAAAAAAGTATGACAACTATTATTCATAGTTGAATAGATAAACCAGATGTGGTCCAAAGCTAAACTTGAAATGATCCACAAAATACTGATTATGTTGAAAATTAGGTTTCTCTTCCCTATCCCAGCTAAACTAATTTACTCTTAGGTTCAGAGGTTTCTGGCCTTAGTTCCCATCACGCTAAGTCAGCGGAGATCTATGTCAAAGATCTGCCTCTTTTCTAAAAATAATTGATCCTTACTCTTTTTTTTTTAGTACTAGATGGTCTAATTGATCCTTACTCTTTATCACACAAAGAGTCAACAATTATTGTGCTACAACAATAGTAAACTAAAGATGAATAGAATTTAAAAATGCTACTATGATCTGATATACTTTATTAATAAAATTACTAAGTAATTTATAGGTAGAATCTGTGCCAATTTCCATTTTGCGCCTCACCCATAAAATGCCAGCTGTTGCCATTGAATTACCATACAAAATCTCTTATGGTGATGGTCTTCTCCATTGGGCTAAGGATTTCTCCATCATAAATCCCAGAGACCAGAAAATGGAAAGCACCAGAAAACATGTCCCTAAAGTTTCCTGCTCAATCATAGTGAACCATCCACATTTGGCTAGTGACCTTCTTAGTTAATGAAACTCTTTACCCATTATGGCAGGTCACAAACCAACTGATTGATTTACTAGTTGCAGGTGGCATCACTCACCTCACAACTGCTAATAAAATTCCCAATCAGTCAGAGATAAAAACTGATCAATACCAATTGGCATACCTATTATTTAAAAATAATCTTCTATCAAATGCCTCAATTTTGTCAGCAACTCTTCCCAACATGATATTAAGCATTTTCACAGATCGATCTTAACATATTCAACCTGGTAAATTACCCAAAAACCCATGGACATTATTCACTTAAAATTGAGGTCAATCAATATATGATTCATTTGCTAGTGGGACTTATTCCTAGTGAAACAGCAGATAACATAGGATTCTGTAAAGGTGGGAAAAAACTTAAAACACCCAATTACTCAAATTTTGCTCCCCTTTTATTTTAATTTTTGTGGCAATTTTATGATTTTTTCTATTAATTTAAATTGATAAGCTCCCATTTCCAACTCCACCTCTTCCATTTTCCACATTACTCTTTTCCATTTACCAATTTTGAAGTCAATCCAGTTCTAGGCCTCCAAGGGTGGAGCTTGCCTCAATTATGAAAATTCTATAAAAAAGTTTGTGATAGCTTAATTATGGAGCAGAAAATTATAGTATGCCCCATAAGCTTGACAACCAATATATCAAAAAACTTTCAATTTTGACCCTTTTCTTCCAAGGTCAAACTGAAAAGCTTTTTGCAAACTGAGAAGCAGTTGCAGCACTTAAGAATAGTTTTTAAGTAAAAAATGATATTTTTACATAGGCCAGTGCCCTCAATTGTTAGGTCCCTGCCTATCTTGTTATCCTCTTTCCATTGTTTTTTACTAAAAAACTTCCCATAATGATTATTTTGGCTTTGTAAATTTTAAAGCAATCTGGTGCATCATAGCGCAAATTTCATCCAACATGAACTCACTGAAGTGACTCACCACTCATCAGCTAGAGGTCTTTATACCTTCTTTTGACTAGTTGTTTGGTCACTTGGGTGATTCCCCAGAACTATAAGTTGACAATTATAGTGAACTTGGGCTACCCTGGTCATAACATCTGGCATCTGCCAGTTTTAAGTCCTTGTTTAACTCATCTTCAACAGTTTGGTAGTCAATTGAGATCTTTAATCCAATCCAAGGAAGCTCAGTGTGGATATAAGATGCATAATGAAGGCTACCATTTTTAATGGTAATCTGAGTGTCCAACCATATTTTTCTGTGCTAGCAGAGAACTTATGCTTGTTCTTTTTTGGAAGCAATTGCAGTAATAAAGCCTTTTATAAACCAGAGTACAGTTGTTGCATGTGGGAATTGGAGCATTTTCCATTTCTCAGTGTCCTGTGCAATGAAGCCCCTATGGGCCAGAGTACTTTTTTGTAATGATATATACTTGATTGTTAAGTTATAAGCTATATCATTGTGTGTTTTGATGAATGTGCCATTTGGTACCTCAATTTTATGTGATATTTTGTTTTTTTTCAAATTCTTAATTTGAATATTTAAATAATCTGAGTATGATCTGAATTCTAAGTTAATCCTATGGGAAATTGATCCAACAAGTCAATTGTAAAAGTTTGGATATAACAACATTGTGCATGATCCTAAATTAGGTTATAAAGTTCAAATTACTGAAGGATGACTTCAACTGTCAAATTTTGCTTTTTGTGGTTGGAGCACATTCCACTTCATGGAATGATTAGTCAGGAGTTTCTGTTTTTGAACAGCCTTATATGGTTAAGTTATGTCCTTGGTAGAATAAGCTGTGGAATATTTCTACTTCATCCATAAGCTTGAGTCAGGTGGCACCTTAAAGTATCATCAATGTCAAATTAAGAGACCTGGGTTATGGGCTCCACTAAGGCAGGGTTAGTGCCTTTAAAATCATATTCTGCTTACTAGCTAGCAAGTTTTGTGCACCCAGTTTTCCATTTATGGATTGCTATCTGCCTTAATTATGGACTTGTTGGCTGCAATAATAGAAAATTGGGCCTTATTGCCAATACTTTCCACTTTAATGTGATGGGAAGGTATCCCCATTGTTTAATATATATAAAAGTATAGAAGTTGTATTTATTAGATTTAATTTTGTTATAAGAAGCTACAGCGGGAAGTCTGCCTTGTGGAGCCTGTTATAGTTTAAGTTAAATGAAAGAAGATTGGTCATATAATCTGAATGTATAAATGCCCAGTGATTGGCCCAACATGGCAAGGGCTCAGCTGATCTAGTGACTTTTTTGTTTGGTACTAGAAAGTCAACGTGAGTAATAAATTAACTCAATAACATACAAAGGCCTCCACAACAAGTTAGGAGGCTGTTATAGAGGTAATCACAAGTATTGATGGGGCAACCCCATGGGTGTGAGAGGCAGTGAGGGCAACAACCCCTCTGAGATTTTTAGCTGTTGGTTATTATAAGAGAGCACATTAATGTAACGGATGAGTTCATCTCATTCATTACATTCTGACTCAGATTTGGATTTTCTGAATCTGAGTCAAATCGCTTTTAAAACATTTTTGGTTTGGTTGTTTTGGACATTGGGTTGTGCCTTGCCCAAGGTGTAAATTAGGCTTGTGCAAGCCTAATTGATGGCTCATGTGAGGTTCCTGATGCGCTGCCCTTATAAGGCGCGCATGCCCATTTCTGAAGCTCACTTCAGAAATTCTATGAGGACCCTAGCATTCCCTTCCTGGGGAGCATTGTCAGTTGCTTCCCAGAAAAGCTCCAGTCAGTGGGCGCCTTGGTTTTTATGTTCCAAAATAAAAATAAAAGTGTGTTTTGGGGTTCACATACCTCACATGCCTGTGGTCTTTTTCGGGTGTTTCTGTTTTGAAGAGCTTTTACATGGTTGGGTAGGACCAACCACACAGAGGACTTACACATCCCACCAATGAGAGGTGAATGTTTGGCTGCTTGTTGGTGCCCCAAACCTCTCCCTACTTGGTTAGGCAATTTTGGTTGCTTGTTGGCACACTAAAACAATATGGAAAACTATATGATGGAAAGAACTGGGGTGTTTCCATTTGTTACAATTAAGGATTTTAGAAACATAGGACAGGCAGATAGCACTGAATTAATGATGTACTGGCAGGGTATTTTGTAGTTAATGGCATCCACAGCATGCATGGTAGATTGGCAGATAGACTAGAGAAAACCAAAGTAGCTAACTTCTGCTATAAAGTGGAGAACTGCAGGATTGGAAATTGGGATGTTCACTCTATAAACCCTTCAACTAATTTGTGGGTTCTGCCATGTATCACTTTTTAGTACTAGTGGTGCCCAACACAAAAGGGAAAGCCACCACGCATCTTCTGCCATGTATCACCTGATGCTATTATTATGATGAAAGACAAAAGGTAGAGGGTAGACTCCATGGTATATAACTTGGAACAAGTTGTTTTATTAGAGTAAAGGGGAAATTACTAAATATGCAAACTGGCAACCTACACTAAGGAGGGTGGTTGCTTAAATAGTGGGGGAGATAAATTCTGGAGGGATATTGATAATTGGCCAGTAGCTAAGCCTCTGAGAGAGAACCTTAATTGGGCAGGTTGAACTTAGTAATATAGGAGAGGAGAGGCTTAAGAAATCTTAGAATACATTTTAAAATTTTGGGTTAGCGTGAACTCTAGATCAGAGAGAAATTTAAGGGGACACTACTGATCTTAAATGAATGTTTCTGGACTGATGGCTGTCACACAAGTTTTCTGAAAACCTGCTACATTGAGATATTCAAAAAATTAATATATAAAGTAATTAGAGTGATCCATAAGTTTAATCAATGATCCAAACTTCTAACATCAACCTGATCCAACTTATCAGGTGAATTAAGGCTTGTATAGAGGTTTGGTTTAGGTTGGGCTATTTCTTAGGTTTTTTCAGTAACTTGGCCCTTGTAATAATCCTTAGGATCCTGATGGAGTCCCCTAGACTAAACTACCTCTCTGATACCCTTTAATCATCTTCACTAGATCATAAAAGAAATAGTGAGCAGAGAAAGAGGTTCTTTGAGGGCCAGAGCAGTAACCCACCACTCATAAACCATGTGAGCTAAGTCACTGATCAGAATAAGAGGCTCTACTAGGGACTTGGGCCCCTTCTTGCTCCTGTGAGAGAACTGCTCCCTATCTATCTGGAGAGGCAATTGCTGGGACTTACAGACCATGGATCTGGTAAGTGCTATACAATTTTGTAGCTTGGATGCCTGCTTTAATTGCAGTATAGCTGCTCTATACAGTACAACTACTCACTAAACTTACTGGATATATTCTTTCTGAACTAGAGTAGGTTTTATTTTAAAATTACAAAAATGATGTTTACAAATGAAGAAACTGTAGTACAGATGAGCGCAACTACACCTGTTAAACTCTATTAGTTAAATTATTCTTCTATATCTATCAAAATAAAAGACTTAAATTTATCAATGAGGCTCAATAACTACTAGTTATATATCTTTAAGCTATATAGATAAAAGTATTGGGTAATATATCATGCTTCTAGCTGGTAAAGTAATAAAGTCTTTTTATGAGCTTATTGATTGTGCCATTTAAAACTTATTTTTAAGTCAAGTTGAATTTATATAAGAAAATCATATCTAGTATAAAAATAATAATTTAATGTGAAAGTTAAGATAAAATATTTTCAATACAAAAAAGGGTGTTAACAATTTACAACTCTACCATAGACAATGAAGTGATCTACTACTAAAACTTTAGTAACTTTAAACAGATAGCTAGAATATATAATATATAAAAATTTGAAAAAGATACTTTCTTAACTAAAGCTGAACTTTATTTTGAAAGATATTTGATCATTTACCTCAAGCCTTATTGATAAACCTTATAGTTTTAAATAAACCTTGAAGAGTGATATCACCCTATCAAATGACAGGTAATATGTACATCTTTTATATAATTGATCAATAGATAAAAAATTTTGGTTCTTAGATTAACTGAGAAACATCTACTCTTTTATACCCTCTTCTCTTGATTAATAGTTTAGTTCAAGGTTTTGGATGTTAACTAGTAGAGATTCTCATATTTTAACTGGAATAAATTTGGGGTTTGTTTTACCTTTGTAACTTTCCTTTGATAACTGCAGCAATGATTAAAATTTTATAACTGCAAATACTTAGTTACTGCGGGCTTTTTACTTGCTCTTATGGATAGTTTCAGCAAGCAGCCAACTATGGTAAAACCTTATGTAAATATTTATAATAAGTTTAACCCGAGTTATCTTTATTTCTACTTCTAGAGCTGCGTGTCAGATACTTAACAGTGGCTTAAATGGGGTACATAAAGCCAGGTCAACCAGTTGCTTTTCAATAATGTTTGCTTTGTGCTATTAGTCACCTATCTTGCAACTCCTATATATATCTATAAACCACTTTAGCGTGCAGAAATTTTAAGGGCTATTTCCTGTAAGACAACTCTTATTGGTCATCTTATGCACAATGCGATGTGAGGCGGTTTGTGGTTATTTTATTTGACAGATGAAGTGGTTATTGAAGTATCGTATATACTTTTCCGTTGGGTTTAAGATAATGGCAAATTCAATTCCTTCTTGTCTATTTTAGCTTATCTCTTTTTTAACTGCAAGTATATATTTTTAATGAATCCTTTAGATATCTAAAATTTTAATATAAATTGCATTATTTTTTGCAGTTAAATTTTATTTGATAGTACCTTTATTGTGTAATAGTATGTTGATCTCGCTCTGGAGCTAGCTTTATTTTTTATATTATATAGTCATCCGTTTTTTCATTGGCAATAAATACAATGTAACGATGTTTTTTATAGGTTTATTCTTAAGGTTCTTAAGTCTAATATTTTAATCATAAAATATTATTATCGCTTCAGTCGTCGCTTATTTTAAGATATATTGTTTAAACTTTATTTCAAGCAGGTTTTACTATGCCCCAAAAACAGCTTAACTACCTATTTGACAAACTTGAAAGAGATGCTTCCAAGCTTAAGGAAATACAAGGAATTTCTGGAGAAACCTTATCTGAAATACTGAACATCCTTCAAATTTCCAAAGAAAATTTGACAATGATAGTGACCTCCATCTTTTAAATGATCAGGAATATACTGGTCCACTTCCTTGTGGGAAATTTTATTCTCGCGGCGTCCCTTTGAAGGCGCATAAAGAAAGCACAAATCAAAATATGCTGCAGTTTAAAGTTGGCGAGTTGTTGATTATGACAGAGAAACGTGAGTTTGAAGGTGAATTGACATTGTGCCAATTGATTTAGAAGCTTTAGTTGCAGAAGGGTATATCCAGTCTGATCCCCATAAAAAGGTGGCAAAGCTTGAACTTCATAAAGCCCAGTTTTGCTTCAGGTGAACCAACGAAAGGGAACTTTGTAACCTTATTTATGAACAGGTTTGTAGATGAATACTTCTCAGAAGTAGATAGTTTCGTTAAGTCGGTGGCAGAAGGCTACACCCAGAACCTGAAGCAGTTAGCAGAGTATTTGACGCAAAAATATGAAGACTCAGTTATTTTTCAGTTGCGAAGCATCTTTACGTGGATATGTCATAATATCTCTTATGATACCGAGAGCTTCTTTGGTTCCCAGGAAGAAAAAAGGAGCAATGAAGCTGAAGCAGTTCTAAAATCACGACTTGGGGTTTGTGCAGGATATGCGAATTTGTTTCAGGAGCTTTGTAAAGCTTCACCTTACCTGCCTCCGACTTTACGGCCTCAAGTGGTTAATGGTTATGGACGAGGTACTATAGCATTAAATTAGAATTTAAAATGGAATAAGGTTACGGATCACCTAGCTATATGACTAGTCTTCCGCGAACCAACAAAAGTTATTCCAACCATGCGTGGAATTTAGGTAATCTGTCATTCGAATTTAAGTTCACATGCAGTCTACGTTGATGGAAGCCCATATTTCATTGAGCCGACGTGGGGAGCTGGCTCGTTGGACGGCAAGAAATTTACGCGGCACTTTAATGGTCACTATTTTCTTTGTTCGCCGCATGAATTCATCAATCTTCATTTCCCCCCACTAAAGCGAGTCTCCAGTGTCTACAGCCTACCATCTCTGAGCAAGAATTTTGCGCCTTGCCCGTCCTTAAAGCATGCTTTTTTAAACATGATCTAAAGCTGGATTCGCATCATTCCTCCCCAATCATCCTTTCTCCCCTGAAATATTTGAGCAGTGGTCAAATAACATTGGAAATTAATGTGCCGCCCGTGTATGTTCCACACATTTACTTCAGTGCTACTCTTTCATGCCTAGATTCAAAAAACAGTGATCCACCTGCTAGCGTCTTTTGTCAAGCATCTACCAAGGGTTGGGCATTCTATATCCTGCCTGTGCTTTGGGAATATTCAGTTTTGGATGTATTTTTATTTGACAAGAGAGCATCCTCACATGGAGAAGATCTGCCTTACAATTTTCAGTGGTCTCTAAGATCCAAAAAGAGGATTTGTCAGAACTGAAATGTATATCCTTTCCACGATGCAATAATATTGAAAAAGCATCCTCTTTTATATTGATTAGCCCGCTTTCCTTCTCCTTAAGTATCAATAGCTCGCACACCTTTTCAGTCAAACCCACAACTCGTCCAAGTCCCAAATCAGTGCTTGATGAGTATATCTTCCTCATGGACCCGAGAAAAATATTCTTGAACTTAAATGTGATTGGAGTTCAAATCTATATTGTATAACAGTAAGGTTATCCATTTGTGGTATCTGGAAAGTATGTCTGAAAACTAGCAGCGGTGGGCTCCTTTATCCTATTTATGAGTATGAGATTTCTTGAATTCTTTAAGTTTAAAAATATATGCGTTATTTAAAAGGCAAATTTAGTAAAATAAATTATAATATAATCTTTACTAATAAAAGCCTTGGTGTCAACTTTGAAGCTTCTTCTTTATAAATATAGCTTCGGGTTAATATACGATTGCTAATTGGTTTTATTTTCTAGATATTCTGCCACCGGGATAGCTTTATGCACATCCTTTTACAAGACATTAATATTCGAGTTTGCTAAGAATATATTTTACTGTTAAAGTAATAATTTAACTATAAAGTTAACTAATACTGAATGGATTTTACATAAAAATGGCAATGATGAGTGCAAGAGACTTAATTGATGCAAGAACCAATAACACTAAGCTGGCGTAGTTCAGATTAAATAAATTACAAAGCTATTATTGCGCTGTGCTGCATCTACAAGTTGACTTTAAAGTAATGTTACTTTTAGCATTGAATTGTGCTAATTAAATAAAACTTAAAGAAAACAATAATAAAAATTATGAATATATAAACAATAACTCACTATAACAATAGAGTAATATCATTTATATTTGTTTCTATAGTATATTATCTTTTATATTTAGTGCTTCAATTAGTCTAATGCAATACTATGCAATTTATATATATTTAGGTTCTTGCACTATATGTTACTTTTTGCAAATTTATAATATAAAGTTTAAGGCTGCTCTAACCCTCAAATCTTCTCTGTCTATCAGCTCAGAATTTTCAGACTTAATAATTATACATGTAATTTTTTATAGCTTCACGGCTAATAAGCTATAAGTAATAGGTTCAAAACGGCAGCTAACATCCTTTTGGTAAAGATGTGACAACTTGAGATACTCTCCAAAGCAAATTTAAAAAAGGTTTCAAAATGAAAAATATAATGTAGATAATGTAAATGTCTCTTTTAAACTTTCATGTACTTCATAATAATCATTACATTTTATTGTAAAATAAGACCTAATGAATATTTTAGATACCATTTTTATATCAATTGCTAAATAATGGTTACTTATTCAATAAAAATATTGCAGTTTAAAAATGATGTAACTTATTTAACCTGATGACTATAATCATTAGATGCTTATTAGTTAAGCACTTCGATGGCTTTAGTAGAAACAATGTCATATTTTAATAAAATACCTAATTCGATATGCAAATTAATTTACCGTTTAAAGATAATTAGTCAATTTGTTCATAGTGTAGATAATATACTCTCATGGTGATGGTTGACATTATATTGTTTTTATGAGCAGATCCTGTAATTTAAACGCCTACTTGATAGTAGAATGTTTATTGCTATTGTAATTTTCATGAACAAATGAAAGGTATTGTAAAACTTATATGTAATTGATATCTACTAAAAAATATAACTATTATCTATGAAACAGTAAAAAAGCACTATCAATGCTAGAGGATTTGTAAATGATTTATCGTTACTATAAAAGATTTAACTGCACTTCTCATATACCAAAGTACCAATTATGGTTATTAACTTAACTATCAAGTAAAATAATATGATTTCATTAAGCTTTAACTCTTATTGTACTTTATGTATTATGTATATTTTTGATCCTATGGTAATTTCAGCAATATTCTGTTTGTAGCTTTATTTTTGATGTTGGTAATAAATAAGCTTTATACCAGATGTCTTCTTTTATATAAAAATTTTGATTCAAAATCTTTTATATAGATATAAATGACAAATTATTTCATCTTTGTTACAAATTATCATAGTAAATGGTATAGTATTTAACTCAACCATTTGAGCTACAACCATGAGTCTCATATGTGGTCAGTTATTTGAGCCTAAACTGATTATCAGTTTGAGACTTGTGGAATGGCTTGAAGGGAGAGCTTTTTTAAATGTTTTGAGCCCAAAATTTTAGAACAGAAATTGTAGTGCAAGGGGTTAATATATTAAAATTAGTAAAACAAGCAATTTAATGAGAAGAAAATAAAAGCAAGTTTTTGAAGTTGATAACATAGTTTGAAAAAGTCATTAATAATTAAAAAAGTTGAAAGCTAATAGTAATTTGTTTTTACCTACCTAAATTGAAGATAAAAAGTACATATAACTTAGCATATATTTTGTTTATGGATCTATCACTGCATAACAAACACTATAGTATAAAAAGTTCATGATAAGTAAATTTAAACAATGACAGAAATGGATGACGTTATGAAAATTTATAGCTAAATAGACTACCTTTATAAAATCAAAGTAGTTTAGTCAATATAAAGTTTTTGTATTAAAATTTGAGATTCTACTTTCATAACTATATCAAGGTGCTTGAATTATTACTAATATTTATAATAGATTATGATAAGCTATAAAAATTTATTTATCTGAGGTGGGTCAACCTAAGGGAAGTGACATAAAACTGGCAAGTTAAGTATAACTGGTCTTCCAGTCTGAGTGCTGAAGCAACCAAATGACAAGCCCAAATTCTAGAGGCACTGCTGCTTGAGTGACTATTATTAGAACAGGAACAAATTTCACCAACGGGTGCCCAAGGATCATAGCTGTGCATAGAAACCTAGTGACAAACCAGGCAAACATGGCCCTAAGACCCATGGGTTGTTAAGATTGTTGGGTCAGAAAAGGCGTTTTAAATTTCATAATATGGTGGGTTTGTAAATTGGGATTTATTAGAAAAGTAAAAGATAGAAAATCAACTGAAAATTTCCTCAGTGTGTTACAACTGACTAAATAGTGGTCAATTTGGGAGATAACTTATCAAAGCACAGGATTGGGACCCTCAAAATTAAACCTAAACCAGTGAACTTTGAGCGAAGGGAAAATAAGTTCAAACCTAATTGGAATTGATATTAAAATAGTTGGCGATGGCTGAGTCACTGCTGATTTATCCTCAGATACCCAAATTTTAGCTTTTCTATTTTTTGATGGATAATGCAGCAACGTCTTACCTGACAGGCAACAGGAACCTCCCAAGGGTACCCCACATAGGAGCAGTCCAAGAGGTCAGGAATGGGTTTGGGATACCCAACCCACCCACACCTGATCACTTTGGCATCCGTTTGGCTAAGCAGGATCCTTTGAGTGGTGATTTTACTATGAGAGGGGAGGGTTCAGAGCTGGAAATGATTTTCAACAATGTCCTGATGACCTTGTTGAATTTTGTCACAGATACAACATTAGACATTCTTGCCTTAATAGGCACAAGACCATTGGGCACCGTTTCTGAAAGTTTTGAAGCTGCACTCAAAACAACAACATCATTTCTCACTGGCTCAATGCCACTGATGAGTGTGACTGAGGATTTGACCCCCAATACTCCATTACCTGAATGTGCACACCCATTGGGCCTCATTGCCATGGGTGTAGATTTTCTGGATATTTCAGCACAATTTTCTTTAATTTACTATATTAATTTGGCAAAAAATTGTGGGAACTGATGAGGGAATCTTCATAGAGATGGCTGTTACTCAACACTTGTCTATCACATGGATGAGATCACCTTACATGACGAGAGGGACAGCTGCCCTCTTAGGACCCTTCTTAGTAGAAAATTATAATACTCCTAATCTAGGCAGAGGGGTTGCTCCCTCAGACTTACAGGAAGATAATACATCAAATTATAGGCAAATAGGAAAACCAAAATGAAAGTGAGAGGAGAATTAATCCTGTAAAACCTATATATGAAGAGTTCTGATAGGCTAGGAACTCCATTGACCGCCTTATATTCTGCTATCTCAGTTTATGAACATTAGTGCACAATGCCAACGCAGTCATAAATATTCCCCTACTAAAAGCTCATTTACCAGGATAAAACTTGGAAGGCAGTGATCATTGAGTTCATACTCAACCACTGGGACACCCTCCCCTATTATATATTAAATAATAACTGAATTTTTTTAATAAGAAATACATATACCCAGAGCTGGCAGTGTTAAGCAACTTAGTTTAAAGATTTAGACCAAATATAATATTTATATCAAAACACCAAGACATAAACTGTTGGTATGATGCAAGCATCTATGATAAATTTGGTTTTATTCTTTATACTGAAATGAAGATCTGTTACAGTCAATTTATTTATCTACAGCTATATCAACATAAGCACTAGGTAATAGTAATCTGATGATATCACATTTTGGATTAGAGCACTAAATTTTTAAAATTAAAAAATAAGAGACTTTGAAAAATAATAATTAACTTCAATGTTATCTTGATACATTCTTATATAAAGATTGAATTGCATAGGCATGTAGTTTATAGGCATTGTATCTCTATTATAATATATCATTCTGATGCTATAGTTAATCATAAATTAAAAAAATTCCAATTTATGCATATTATGTATATAATAGAATTTAGGCAGATGATAATCTAAGAAATGCTTTTAGAAAAAGAGGCAAAAAGCTTTTTAGGACAAAATCCAGACAGTCCATCCTTTATGGGATATGTACAGAATCTTAAAAGTTCTCAATGTACATCTATTAGATAATATAATAAGGGAAAATATATTTGTAATGAAAAAGATGCACATTTAATTATAGCAAGAATAAATCTTAATTATGACTACAAGCAACATTACTAAGCAAAGGATCATTTTGATTATTAAGGTTAAAATATCTTTATTAGTATTGAGAAAACAAGGTGTCAAGTAGTATATCTTAAAGATTTAGAGCCATGGTCTTCATCAAATTATGACTTATCTTGTTAAGCCAACTTCTCTGTAGTTTTAGGTAAAGAACTGATTAAATTAAAAATTGCTGGTGTCATGATTTGAGATGATGAGCGAGTTGAAATCTCTGCTCCCAAATGAGTCTTAACAGATCAACTATCAAACCAGCACAAACAGAACCTTACCCTGAAGGCGCCAAAAATAGATTTTATCAGGAAGTATTAGCATATGAGAATTAAAGAAACACCTTCAGGAATCCCATCCCCACTTCCCAAACATTGAGAGGCACCACCCCCACCGCTACAGTCATGAGGATAATGCAGTTCAATGAGGGTGCCAACCAGGCATTTAATCCAGAAGGCAGTGAAAGATCCTGATTGTATGGGCCCACAAAGGTCCTTGAGGCACAATGTCCCTACACGCCCTATAAATACTGACGCTTTCTAACTCAATAAAGTAGTCTATATTTTCCCCATTTTTTCATTTTTTGACCTCTATTTTAATATTCAGTTTTGGTCTCATTTTAGACTTGATGACAGTCAAGAGAGCTGTTACACTGAGAATAGTGGAGCTCACTACAGGGGCTCCAATATGTCCAAGTGATAACATCTATCTTGAACAATAGAGGGTACTAGTATTATGAGTCAACCTGCTGATCAGTCAAGAAGTGTCGCTTTTAATGGAGTAGTGCCTCATGATTGAATTTTCACTCACACAGTCTGAAAGTATAAAGTTTTGGGCCACGTTTCAGTTCTCTCTACCTTCAGTTGACAATGATCAGTTTCAATTTCAATAAAAACCTTAATGACATTATTTAACAGTTATAAAATGGCATTTACTATTGTTTCTAGAATCTCTTTCCGCTCAGATTAACTTTCTGAGCAAATTATATGGAAAACAAGAAGTAAATTTTGATCACCCACCGTAATTTTGCTCCAATGACCTTGGATTCTTTGCCAGCTGCTCCAGTGTGGGGCAGCGGCAAAACTCCCACCACTGTTTTCCATCCGGCAGGAAAATGTGCTTGGACTGGCTCACCCAGTCATACCAAACCCCTGGGATGTTTCGTTACTCCCAAGGATCATGACACCCACCTTGCTCATACCCAAACAGTGCCTTGCTGCCCCCTGGTGCTCCCCCTGAGCAACATTTGTTTCAGCCCAAGGGTCAACTATGGTAAACTCTTCCCTTACCATGACCAAGCCATTATTGAAATGGCTCAGGTGGTGATGCATCCCGCCTGTTTTATTGACTTCTGCCCTTATAAGTGGTATTTCAATCTTAAATTCACCTATGAAGCTGACACCACCACTGCGGCAACTGTGCCCCTGGTATTCTAGGGTACCCCTCTTCCCACAATTTAGACCCAGCTCCCAGCGGACACCACTTTGGTGGTCCAGTTTGCTGGTTTACCCACCCACCTCCCCCTGCGGTGCTCCACCAGGAGCTGATGGACAGTTTGGCAGCTTATAACTCTAACCCCATCTTACAATTTTTGGTCCCGAATGGGGCCACACGCCTCGCTGGGCCTCAAGAATATACCACAATCAACCCTGAATCTAGTAAAATTGCCATGTCAATTCCCCCTCATGCTGTCATTCCTTAAGCCACTGACCATCCATTTTTGGCCCATGTCAAGGGTGGGTGGATGATCTGTCCATCATGTTTTGAGTTGGACCACTCAAAATGCAGGCGCAACTTCTTAGTTACTTCTGAAGGCTCAGATTATTCATCCACTGACATCCAATCTGCGCCCACCCCACACCAGTTCTGGCATGTGGTTGATCCTACCTCCACCTCCCCCAAAGCCTGATGGTGCAGCTACACCTGCAGCCATCAATTAGCCTCCTCCTCACCCCAGTGCCACACATGATTCCTCCAATCAAGCACCAGCCTGTAACCCAGTTTTATCCCATGCTTCCTTCAACAAATCAACCAAACCTCAACCATATGCTGATTTCCCAAATCAATTCAACAAGAACCTATGAGAGTTATTAGCTGAAATTGACAAATCAGGTAATCCCATTAAATTATTTCTGCAAATCAAGTAATTTGTTAATGAAGAATGGGACGCCAAATATCCCCTCGTTTATATGCCCCACAGCCATGTGCTGAATCATTTTGCGGTGACCAACAGCTTGCATTTGAGGCAGCTGCCAAACCAGATTATCGTCCTCTCTGCAAAGCTGTTGCCAAATCAATGGTGATGCTCACAGAAGGTATTTCCCCTCCTGTTATCCCCATAACCCTCACCCCAAAAAGTAAAATCACAGTAAATCAATTGCACAAAAATGTCAATGACGCTATCCAGAATGTAGTAACTGTAGCACGGAATCCTAAAGCTAAGATTACCTGAACCAATAATGCCACGTTTTATAAGCTCCCGGACATCTGCATTAAAGTTGAAAAAGCTCTAACTGAATATATCAGCGCCATTTTCTTAGCTGGCAATTTCCATGAAATGTTAGTCATCAGTGATATTGAACCACATGTTGCCAATGACTGACAACCTTGCTAACCACCTTGATATGTACCCTACTCTGGGATGAGGAAGCTGCTGCCAAAGATGAGCCCCCAATCCCCCTCCCCTTCTGCCATGGAGAGATAAGCAGTTTCCGCTGCCCAACTGGTTGATTGTTTTCATTTGGTGTGTTTCATTCAATCTGCTCATTTGGGAGTTTTGTTTGAATCAATTAGTTATATTAGTTTTTAGTTTTTAGTTTCAGTAATGTCCATCCCCTGGTTGGCTTACCTCAAATAAATTGAAAATGGAATTTACTCCATGGAGGTCTACTCAAGTTGCTCCCACGCTTCTTCAGTACCTTCTACCATGTGGGATATATATACCTTGGCTCAACTACCAGTGGAAAAACTGACCTTGAGGACCAAGCGCTTTCAAAAGTTTTGTACATCTTGTTATTCATTACCTCTTCCATTTAGTTGGGTTGCACTATCATGAGGTCTCATGATAACTAGGGCTTACCCAAACTTAACACCCCATTTTATCAATTTCTACAACGCAGCTCTAAATTCATCCATGACAACTGAGAAGCCATTACTTATAACTGATGATTAATCAATGAAGCCTAAAGCCAAATTGCAATTTTGGATAGCGGGATTTCTGACTACCTCAAAGACCAACTTTGTTGGAATAGCCAACTCCTTGAGGATGCTTGGAACCAGCGCCTTTACCAAGTTGAAGACCTAGTATGGACCCTCCAGCAACACTATCAGGAGCTGGCCTCTCATGACCACACCTCCAGGAGTGAAGTACCTGAAGGCCCTGAGGGGCCCAAAGGACCTGAAGGTCCCCATGGTCCTTGAGGGCCCTCAAGCCCTTTGGTACTTACCACCAGCGAACCTGATGACCCTTGGAGAAAATATGTTTTGGCTGCCCTAGCCGCCTTACAGGATTATATCTGAAATGTAGCCCAAGGATGTAAACTCTGAGTAGATGGAGTCCCCCTTGACCCTAGAGTCTCAATTGAGGCACTGTCAGATGTATGGATAAGCTTATCACCTACACCAAGCTTACCAATAGTCACATTTATCAGCTTAAACAAACCTGTTAAGCGTTTGAGACCCAATTGAACATCTTATGAAGTCAAATTATTCTTCAGAGCGCCGATATTCAAGCCCTAAAAGAGCAGGTTTGTCATAATTAGAAAATGATATCATACATTGATGAATCCCCCCTTGGGTTGGGACCATCTAGTACTAAAAAAAGAAAATGATATCATAATTGGGACTAACATTAAGGACAAAGCAGCATATCAGGAGGCCAAGAAGGTGAATCTAGAAGGCCTCCCTGACCTCAAGAATACCATAGATCAACGCTGGGTTAAGGCGAAGTATGCCAAGGTTGATTCTATGGATGCAAGAGAAGTTCAGCACTGTATAAAAGCAGGAGCGTTAAAATGAACTAGCTTTGTTAAAAATAAAATGGTTTGCTTAAGTTTTTAGGTGAACAGGGTCTCAAACCCCATTCAGTTTTTGAAATTTCTAGCTTGGGTAAGCCACTAATACAATCAATTACTGAATTTGGTTGATTACCAAGCACAATTTTATGATCAATGGAAGTGTGCACCTATTGGTGCGCCTCAGCTTAGACCTGCTTCCTTCAATTGATCGTTTTCCTGAATTTCCTTAAATTCCTCATGTCAAGACCAATATCTCGTTGGTCGACTTTCCCTTATAATAAAACCCCTCGTTTAGTACACCTTTTTATATATGATATCATGGACAAACCTGTGCACGGACCTTTTCAAGGAGGTTTTGTGCAACACTAACCATTTAACTTTGACAACTGTTAGGCTCTCCGCCTGTACACCATCAGGCTGCCCAGGATCCCTCCAACCTGTGTTGCCTATACTCTTTCACCCTAAGCACCGCGTTGTTACAGTTTGAATTTTCCCTTTAATAATAACTATCCTCAACATAAGCTATTATCACTTAAGCACTCTCCGCTGGGGTTTAATAACTTTACTACTAATGACTAGTTTCCCGGTGTTGACCTGTGCACCAAGCACCTCCATGCTGGAAACAGGAGAGTTTATAGATACCCTCCTTACAAGGTTGATCATAAGGCTTCTATTTCCCCCATCAACTAAAACTGGGACAATAACTAAGCGGACCTTGAGGGCCTAAGATGATGGTTGGACCAGCAGGCCTCCTGCAACCATGCAGAAACTGAGATCTGTGAGCCTGCAACAATTCTTGGTGTTAGTACCCTCTCCACTCCTCATGTAACTAATTACAAACCTAGTTTTTAAGGAGAAGTTCACCCCCGGCCAGGAAAACAACGCCTCTATACTATATGCATATGAGAGTTCCATGGAAGAGGCCACCAGCTGGCAAAAAGTGAGGCATATCCACTTTTTCTTAACAGCACTGTTCAAGAGCATGACTCCCCACCTAGATAAATGCAACACCTGGGAGAAGGCAAGATAGCCTTATGCCAAGAATTAAGCAGCAATCAAACATGGCTAAACAAAAACAGCATTCATGGGTATCCGCCTGTATAAAGGGGAGAGCCCTGCGAGTTCTTCAGCCGTATATACACCAAGTGCAACTTTGGTTACCAAAAACTGTATTACTTTGGACGACGCCATTACTACTATCATCTCCGCGTTGGGGTCTTATCCTGAGGTTCAAATGCATATGATCAACCAAAATAACAGTTTTTGTGCATTTGAGGAATCAAGGAAGTGCTTAACGAGATCCCTGTGATGACCCAACATACTAAGGCTACCGCTTCTGCCCCCTCCAACAGTCCTCAGATTCATATGGTCAAAAACCAGAAGAATACTTGACCCCCAATGCACCTACTGCAATGGTTTCTGACACAGCACTAATACATGCCAGAAACAACTTGCCAAGGAGGCAGTAAAAGAGCCTTTATAATGAAGGACGAGGCTCTCCACTCTGACATCCATACCACGATTCAAAGATCATTATTGACCTCTAGTGAAAATGGAGCTATTGTAACAGAAGAAGAAATTTTGGTACCCATTGATAAAGAAATAGATACTGCTTACTATTCTTCCAATAACTCTCCCATGTTTCTCATGCTACCTGCACAGTTTGGAAGTATGGTTGCCTGCATTTCTGTTTGAGTAAATAAGCTTCCTTTCTCACCATTTATTTGACAGTAATCCATACATAAATGGTATCTTTTCCAAGTTGATGAACCGTATTAAGATCGCCCCAGACTTACCACATTTATTGGAGTATAGCATGGCTGGATTACAGTGTAAATGATCTATAAGGTCCTATCCTTCCCTAACTATCCAATTTTGGAAGCTTTTTTATACTTACCCCACCATTGTGCTGGATAACCTAAGTTATATATTTCTTCTTGAAACTCAGTTCCTCTGAGATTACTCCATGGTAGTACATTATGATGACGGATTATTATCTTCATGGGACATTGGGTTCCCTATTCTTCAAAACTTACTGCAACTCCAAAGCAAAGGTAAGGCTTAGGCTTGCCTACTAGAGAATGTGAGCTGAATTAATTAGATTTGAGTATCACATATGAGGCTCTCAGGTCCAGTTGCCCCACCTGCTGTAGATGTTTACAAAGGCATGCGTTGGGATTTTTGCCCAAATTCCCAGCCTGCTAGATTACCTGGTATTGCTAGGGGAAAATTCCCTAAGGCGAGGTGAATTGGAAATCAGTTGGCCAAGTTTTGGAGTAACTATGTTTGGGGGATTTTGGGATATTCGCCTGGTTGTATCCATTGAGGATTGATCCAGATGAATACTCAAGACCTCTTTGGGCAGAGTTGCTGACATAGTAGGGGCATCTGATAGTGAATAACTATCAGGTGTACCAATTGGGATCAGTAAGGTTTCATCACCAACTGATTGGGAATGAATAGCAAGTTGCAAGGCGAGTGATGCCGCCTGCAACTAGCAAATTGATTGGTTGGTGAGTGACCTGCCATAATGGTTAATAAGTCCCATTACCTAAGTAGGTCACTAGCCAATATATGGTTGGTTTGCTTGGATTGAGATGAAAACGTTAAGGACACATTTTTGACTTTTTCCATTTGAGGTCTCGAGGATGTCCAATGACAGAATCCTAGCCAGGATGGGGAAGACCATTGCTGCTGAACAAGGATGGGTGATTCAGTGGCAACAGCTGCCATCTCATCGAAGGGGTGTCAATCAAGGGTTAGACAGCTGAATTTCCCACTATATATATTCCCTAAGATTTACTATAATAAAAACAGGCTAAAACAGTATTTACAAGAACATTAATTTATTTATTCAGTATATAGTTAGACTATCGTCAGCTTCTATTGTGCTGTTCTGTCTCAAGGATATTATTGCAGAGGGCAATAATTGGAAGACTCTTAGAAAAGAGTAAAGATCTGAGTGGGGGTCTAGAGAAGAAGGAGCCACAATCAGGAATATCTGCCAACTTTGTGTTAAGCCAAAGGAGACTGTCACCGGGGTATCTCAGCAAAGATTGGGTGGACAAGAGCAAGGGAACGAATACCTATGATTATGACATCATGAGTATTTAATCAGGAATACTGCCATGCTTTGGGCCAAAATATAATGCATACTCAACTATGGATAATAGTCTCCATACTAATATTGATTAATTTATTCTATACAATGCAATGAAGTGCACAAGGAAACAGAACCTGTGCAGTAAAAAGGTTACTGGGTTGCTTGCCAATAACAACCACTCAAATAAATTTTTACAAGCTGGTGCTCACTACAGGGGTAGTTGAGTGAAGAGATTATAAGAATGTCATACAAAGACGAGCTACACAAATTGTGGACTGAGATGGCCACTGTAAACCAGATTGCTCTAAACTCAGTGAACCATTGGGAGTTTGCAGCCTTGGAAGAACGAGTTGCCAAGGTGGAGGAAGGAATAGAGAATGTAACAAGCTTCAGGAATGAGTTACTTGGTAAAGTAACCTCATTGAAGAAGAAAGAGGGGACCTCGTTCAAGAGGTCTTATACCCGAAAATGGAGCAAGAAGTGGATCGCGTTCATTTGAGAATTTTGAAGCAGATATAGAAAGATTAATCAACAAGTGGAGGAACTTAAAGCTCACAAATGTTCTTGTGAGCCTGATATGGCAAGCAATGCTGAAGAAAGAAGTCCTTGCAAAATACTTGGAAAGTCAAATACCCCAAGGAACATGCCGCCTGCTTTTGATGCCATTTCAGAGATGACGCCTGAAGTCACTCCGCAAGTTAGCCAAGTAGCTGAGCCAGAGAATCGGCCAGAAATAACTTGGAGGAATTTAAAGCAACGCCAAAATTGCCAACATTCCATTGGGATAATGTTCCACCATTTTTCTGACTGTTTGACATGACCATTAATGGCTATGGGGATTGTCAAAAGGCATTGACGGTCATGAATTGCCTAGACAACAACTGTCAAAACTTAGTGTTACCTCACCTGGAGGGAGACAGCTGGTAGTATGCTGAGGAAAAGGCGGCCATCATGAAAGAGTTCAGGAGTCTGACACACATGTTGAAATGCAAGCAGGGATTTATGGGAATCCAGTTCCATAAAGATAAGTCTCTAGCTAGCTTTGCGGATCAGTTTTACCAGGAGTTACAGATCCTGGCCGGAGCAAAAGTATTGGATGACTTTGATGCTAGAATCGCCTTGCAAGCGGCCCTTTGGACCTATTGAAAATTGCATCAAATGATGTCTTCCATGTTTGCAACAGAAATAACTACCTCAAAAATGGTAGATAAATTGAAGATTTTGGGAGCGACATTTGTTGCCCCAAATAGAAGCTTCAAGTCCAATCTGGTACAAAATCTGAATCCCACAAAGGGAAATAAAGGAGCTAAAGAGGCGACCAATTGAACCATGCTGGAAAATAAACCCAAAGAATTCAGATGGTTAAACAAGAAGGAAAAGGTCTGCTACCAATGTTGCAGGAAAGGACATTTCGCCGTGCACTGTAAAAAGATGAAGGATCAGATTAACGTGGTCCAGGCCAAAGAGTCAGCAGCCACTAAGGATTTAGGAAAAGGGCCCACAGTCTGGACGGGGAACAGTCTAGAGCTGCAGAGAAGCCTGTTCCTCCTGACATTATGAATGAAAAATCAATATCAGCAATCTTTTCATAGATGATGAGCAGGATCAGCTGTATCAAGTGGTCAATTTGGATGTGAATGCTGTGACCAGAGCTGGGGTGAAGAGAATCAACCCCAAGATAATCAAGGAAGTTGCCTGGCCATATGCCTGACAACTGGCGGATAAAATTTAAGCCACCAAGAATCCTGAAGGATTATCTGACGTCCGTTTAGATGAGGCTAATCTATCTATTCCCCTCAGTGCAATAAAAGAATTGTTTCCTAATTTATCGGTGCAAATTATTCACACCCTAGATTTGGCTAATAATGCCGCCATTCACTCAGTAAACACTATATTACAATACTATGAGTGTAAATATATAGGCATACAAGTGAATCAAGTGAGGTTGAGGGTGATTGTCGATAGTAGAGCACCCATCAATATTGTCTTGACTAAGCTGGTAAAGATGATGAAGATCTCGCTGGACTTTTAGCATAAGAAAAAATATGGGACAGCTGGGCCAAACACCACCATCTCTTGTGGAGCGTATAGTGCATTGCCGCTATGATTTGTTTCATTGGTGGTATCTGTTCCAGCAATAGTCTTGGTGAATCAAAGCTATGACATTCTGATTGGAATGGAGTTTCTGAAAAAATATGGAGTTAAATGTAACTTCAAGGATAATACGTTGATCATATCGATCAGATGTTATCATGGTATATCAGAAGGATGGTGAAGCTCCACTGAATTGGAGAAACAACTTCATCAATATATTATACAATGATGGCATTGTCCTGATTTGATACCAATTAGTTGGTAGAAAGTGACGCAAAATGCCGGCGGAAATCCTAGAGAACTGGGGAATTCCACTAAGGATCAAGAATGAGAGGACCATACTGGCCAGGTTGCAGATGATAGTCGACATGGGGTTGACATTGGAAATTCCTGAGCTGTTGTATGGGGAGGTCGGAAGCCCCTGGAAGAAGTCCAGAGTGGAGCCATGAGTGGCTCCTGGGATAATAATGCTGGGCCATGGAAAAATTTGAGTTCTCCAGGCAAATTTGAGTGAAAAATCGATGAAGATTAAGAGGAATCAGATCATCACGTTTGTTTATCTGAACCTGATGGCTGGATTGAAAAGATTCCATGATTTTGGAACTCTTGACGAAATGGGATTACTGGCTGGGTAACCAAAAGTATCAACCTATTGGTTGATCTAGAGCAGCTCGCTGATCTGTCAGAAGGTTAGCAAGAGGAGGTGCTTGAACTATTCAAAAAGTATTGGGAAGTGTTCACTCAGGACAACCATGATTTGAGATGCACACGAGACATGATCCACAAGGTCAACATTGGGAAAGATTTGCCAATCAGGATGAGACTGATCTGACAATCGAAAGCCACTGAAGCGTTAGTGGAGGATGAAATCAGCAAACTAGTGAAGCATGAACTTCTAGTTCTGTCTTCAAGTCCCTGGGCAATTCCAATTCTGATTGTGAAGAAAAAGGATGGATCCAACTGGGTGGTGATTGACTACTGAAGACTGAATAAAATTATGAAGAAGGATTCATATCCCCTACCAAGGATTGACAATGCCAAAGATCGTTTAGGAGAAGCAAAGTATTTCTCCGTGATTTATCTGATCTCAGAGTATTGGCAGTTCAACTTGCGAAAGGAAGACCAGGAAAAATCCGCAATTATTACCGCGCAGGGGCTATACCAACCAACGAGGATGCCCCAGGGCCTATGCAATGCACCTGCAACGTTTCAGAGGGCCATAGATGTGATATTAAGCAGCTTGAAGATGTCGTGCATCCTGGTATATCTGTACAATATAAACGTGTTCAGTAGGACGTTCACTGATCACCTTCACCACTTGGAAGAAGTATTTAAGTGACTGTCCATGGCTAACCTGAAGATCAAGCCAAGGAAGTGCCACTTCTTCAAGAAGGAGCTTGAATATCTGGGATTAGTAATCAACTCCAGTGGATTGCAGCTGCAAACCCAGAAGATAATAGCTATAGAATTTATGGCTGTACCAAAGAGTGTCCAAGACATCCAAGTGTTCCTTGAGATGGTCAGATACTAAAGAAGATTTATTAGAGACTTTGCCCAAATAGCTGAGCCATTATTCCATTTATTGAAGGTTTTGAAAAAGGATTTGTATGAAATGAAGAAGCCCAGGACTCCTTCGATGAGTTATGCTGGTATTTGATAGATTTACTAATTCTGAAGTATCTGAGTTTTGATTGGGAGTTTATTATTCAAACTAATGATTTATTGACGGTGATTAATGCAGTACTAAGCCAAGTAGATGAACTTGGGGACAATCATTTAGTGGCATATGTGAGCCAGACACTCTCAGCTGCTGAGAGGAACTACACTGAGACTGAGCGGGAATGCCTTGCAGTCATTTATGCGTGCAAGCAGTTTTGTATGTACATCCATGGAATGCACTTTAAGGTGGCAACGGACCACTCTTCGCTGTGTTGGCTACACAATTTAAGAGAGCCATAAGGATGACTGTCCCAATGGGCACTTAAGCTCCAGGATTATTGTTTATGAGATTTTCCATCGAGCAGGGGCTTCTCACTAGAAAGCAGATGGCTTATTGTGGTTGCCATTGGTCCAGATGGTATACCCACAGGCGGATGAGCTATACCAGAGAATGGTCAAAGGAAAAATTGGGGACGAGCCCCAAGAAATATAAGGTGTGCTTCAGAAAGCGATGGAAAACACCAAGTCTATGGATGGACAAGTATTCAAGATGATCAACGGGAAGCGATTATTATTCCCTAAACTGACAGAAAGAGCAGCGATAGTACAAGCAGCTCACAAGGTTGTTGGGAATGGAGGCCTGAGGAAAACAACTGACCATATTCGTCAGTACTATTACTGGGAATTGATCACCTTTGATAATGCAGATTATCTAGCTATTTGTGTGGAGTACCAGCTGCATAAACCTTATAAGAATACAACTGGATACTGGCTGGTCCGTCCTGGATTTTCCTGGCACACAGTGTCCATCAACATGATGGGACCGTTGACAATGAGCACGGGGGAGTCAAGTACATTATAGTCATGATTGGCCATCCAACAAGATGGGTTGAGACAAAGGCCCTAATGAGAGTAGATGCTACCAGTACCGCAAGGTTCATCCTGGATCAAAATTATACTGGCATGGATGTCCGCAGGTCCTGCTTAGTGACAATGGGACCAACTTCACATCTCATGTGATCCTGAGATTAAATTAGATAATGGGGATCTGAGGAGTCATGTCAGTACCTTACCAGATGGATACAAATGGACTGGTAGAATGGGTGAATGGAACGCTGGCCATGATGCTGAGGAAGCTTGTCACAGGGAGAACTTCTGAGTGGGGAATGTACCTGAATTCAGTGACATTTTCCTACAATATTAGTCATCTTTTGGCTAAGAGAAAGATGACGTTTTAATTGTTATATGGAAGAAAGGCCGCGTCATCACAGATCTTATATTTGGTGGTGGAACCTACTTCAGGGATGAGTACTGAGCAATACCTGAACTGACTGATGAATATCCTAATCAAGATATGATTGCAAGAATTTGATACAACCTTGAAGAAAAAGGATACAAGCAAATTTGACGGATGACAAGGACTGACCATCCTTAGCTGAATATCAAATAGGGGAAAGAGTTGCCTATTGCAATATGCATGATCTTAGATAAAAAACAAATTAGATGCATTGTGGTCAGGTCCATTTGAAGTGATGTCCAAGATGGCTACTGATGCCTACTCCATCAAGAATCTCTTGGATGAAAGATTTGTGAATCAAGTCCATGCTAAGTAGCTAAAGCGATGGATCAATGAAAAAAATAAAAAAGTTCTCAAAGGACCAATGAACAATTAAGTTAATAATGTTCTGATGATTAGGTCAGGTCCAAAAAAGGACCTCTGAGCCAATCTAGATAGTTAATTCCAAAAAAGGACCTCTTACCCTTAGAAAACTGGCAGGCTTAAGTACCCAGGACCCAGATTGGGGAAAAATAAAAAAGATGGAACGCTGAACCAAAACAAGGGCAAAGTCCAATAGGAAAAAAGAAGAATAAAGATAAAAAAATTGACAAAAGATATTGTGAAAAATTATAAACCACACAGAGATAAAGCTGATATAAATTTATAATTTTTATTTTTATTTATTGTCCTCAGTATGGGGATGATTCCACCTATGTCGCCTCTTGGGAGAAAGAGGATGGATTGCGGTAGAAATTAACAGCCCATTAAAATTGATATGGATCAGATGCTAGCGAGGGCTAGACCTACATGGAACCACGTTCTTTGAGCGGACGCAGATCCCTACAAAAAAGTGACTAGGGAAGGAAAATTGAGATGTCAGATGAAGCCAATTGCAAAACCCTGGAGCGGGAGGAAAGCAACATTATAAGAAGAGCCAATTGGAAAATAACCCTGAGTAATCCTGATATGGTACTGGAGTCAGAAGATTAGTCCTGAGCGCCTGATGACGGGCTTCATCAAGGACACTGGACATGTGGGCCAGCAACAAAGAAGGGATGCTTGACGGGGTTGCCAAATCATGCCCCTATCAATGCCATCAGTGGAAGATACCTATGGGAAGCACCAGAGAAGAGATAGTCATGCAGGGAGCAGATTGCATCCTGCAAGTGTTGACTACAGGCTTCTTGGAAGCTTAATCTGAATGATTGGTAGAACCTAGGCGAGGTTGGAAGCTTCATGGACCAAATTCACAGAACCTGGCCAGCAAAGTGAAGAGCATAAGTGGCGTTATCCCAATCCAGAATGTTATCAAGATCATATGGATTCAGCACTATAGTCAAAGCCTCGGTGACTTGGGCTCAGAGTTCAGCGTAGGGGAGCTCAAAGTGAATACTTTTACTGATGGTGATCTTGGAGACCAGAATAGTGGGTTTGTGATATTGACTGAGTCAGAAGAGGAACTCAGGAAGAAGGTCTGACCTGGCAAGAAATGAGTGATTAAGAGCAACTGGCATAATCTCTGGAGCATCTATGATGATGGTCAGAGCATCTGCAAAAGAAACCAAATCCAGGAGAGTTTTGAAGTGCTTTTTTGAAATTTAAAAAGCAGAGGATAAATTGACTAAGAGTTGTTTGAACTGATCGCAAGCCTGGTTTCATAGGAATTAGTTACCATTTCTGGTAATTCAACAGAAGGACTAGCCGCTGGCACCAGAATAGACGTATGAGTCCTAGAAGGACAATATAAGAGGTTCTACTGAGCATCGTGCTCATCTGCTGGAGGAGACAGAGGTCTCAATCAGACAAACTATTCAGGAGCTGCTAGTATCATGACTTAGAAGTTGACATATGAGCTGGACAAGAGGGGGGATGTCAGACTTATATGGAAGTTGACATTATGCACTCTATAATCCATTAAGCTCCAATTTTGGAGAAATTAATCTCAAGATTAATGGGATAAGCTTTCCATAGAAGAATTAGGAATGAATTTAGCCAAGAGGCTAAGAGAGAAATAACAAGGGTGAATAGAATAAGTATTCTTAATTGAGCCACAAAACGAACTTCAATGGCAAGAGTCTTCTGTCTAGGATGAGGAGAAAATCAGGAGATTAAGGACGCCAGACCAAGAATCCTGAATATGACAGCGGGTCATATACCCTGATGGGGGGAAACCAGATCCTGGGACAATATTTTCAGAAGTAAATCAATCAACTTGGCATGACAGTAGATTGTGAGGACCGCACTCTGAGAAGGCGGTAGCAAGGAGGAAGAGGAAGAGAGCCGCATGTGAAGTTTTTCCCAAGCAGCTTTGAGTATTAATGAGTGTACTCCACTTGAACCAATGAAGTATTCGACTAAGAGTCTGAAGCGGTGTTCTCATGACCCAGTCCTTTTCTCGCTGTAAATCTAGGCAAGAGGGGGATTTGTTGGGATTTTTGCCCATATTCCCAGCCTTCTAGATTTACCTGATATCGCCAGGGAAAATTCCCTAAGGCGAAGTGAATTGGAAATCAGTTGGCCTGAGTTTTGGAGTAACTACAGTTCAGGGGATTTTGGTTTATTCACCTGGGCGTATCCATTGGTGATTGATCTGGAAGAATACTTAAGATCTCATTGGGCGGAGTTGCCAACAAAACAGGGGCATCTGATAGTGATTAACTATCAGGGGTACCAATTGGGATCAGTCAGCTTTCATCACCAACTGATTGGGAATGAATAGCAAGTTGCAAGGCGAGTGATGCCGCCTGCAACTAGCAAATCGATCAGTTGGTGAGTGACCTGCCATAATGGTTAATAAGTCCCATTACCTAAGTAGGTCGCTAGCCAAATATGATTGGTTCACTTAGATCAAAAGGAAAGCGTTAGGGACACGTTTTCTAACTCTTTCCGTTACAGGTCTTTATGATGTCCAATGACAGAATCCTAGCCAGGATGGGGAAGACCATCGCTGCTGAGACAAGGATAATGATTCAATGGCAATGGCTGCTGTTTCATCAAAGAGGTGTCAACCGAGGGTTAGACAGCTGAATTCCCCACTATATATATTCCCTAGGATTCACTATAATAAAACAGTAAAAGTTAGAGTTAGATAATAAGAGTTATTTAGTTATAAGGTTATTCATTTGGTATATAGTTAAACTATCATCAGCTTCCATTGTGCTATTCTGTCTCAAGGATATTATTGCTGAGGGCAATAATTGGAAGACTCTTAGAAAAAGAGTAAAGATCTGAGCGGGGATCTAGTGAAGAAGGAGTCACAATTGGGGGATAGCTGCTGAATATGTGTTGGATTGAAGAGACTAGCACCGGGGTATCTTAGCAAAATTTGGGTGGACAAGAGGAATGGAACTAATCCCTACGAGTACAACTTCACAAGTATTTAATTGGGAATACTGGACGAGTGTTGGGCCGAAATATAATTCATACTCAACTATGGATGATAGTCTCCATAAAAATTATTAATTAATAATTCATTCTACTATACAACATGACAAAGTGCATGAGGAAAAGGAACCTGTGCAGTAAAAAGGTTACTAGGGTTTCTTGCTGATAACAACTAAAGTAATTTTTACAGATGGTGATGATGCCTTTCATGGCTTGGGCTCGAAGCTGGACAATTTCATTGGCTAAGGCCCTCATGGTTAAATTAGCGTTCTAAGGAGTGGAGGTCTCAAGAAATAGCTAAATTTTTTTGAGCCTTGGAACACGTCCATATAGAGCTTTAAAGGGAAACATCCTGATGACTCCGTGGTATTTTATTCTATAAGAAAGCAAAGCGCTGAGCAGATAATGATTCCAGCAAGCAGGATTGGAGGCGGCCATCTTACATTAAATAGTGACATGGGTTCTTCTAGGGCTTTCTATTTTCCTATTGGTGATGTGTTGAAAGGGCGGCAAAACTCAGGTTAGACCAAAAAGTGAAGTAAGTTCTTGAACTACCTGTGAGGAAAAATTTAAAACAAAATATGAAGTAAAGTTTGTATAATTTATGCTGGGTGAAAATGGATCAAGTAAGAAAAAAGCCATGGCTTTTGCAGTGGCAGCGGGTACTGAAATTGCTTTGACACATTTGGTCAGATAGTTCACAGCTAGGAGGATATATTTCTGTTTGTGCAGCCCGGTGGGAAGAGGGCCTACTACACCAATGCTAACGACATTGAAGGGACCTGTCAGGGCAATGACTGAGTGTTGATAATGAGAACTTGCCTGATCTTGGGATTAACAAGTCATAAATGATTCCAGGACCTCTAGGATGATTTACACCAATTAGTTTCAGTAACATCATGTCTTTAACTACTTGGATTTTTTTAACTTCCCCGTGTTCCACAGTCATATGATCTCTTGGATAACGTCAGTTCAGGAAGAAGGGTGGATGTAGGGGAATCATTTTTTATTGACTCTCTTATATAGTAGACATTCCTTGATTTGAGTGTCTTGGGTCATCTTTCAGAGCTCAGCTTGGATCTCAGGAATTTCTAACTTCCAGCATTCTGATCAGGCAATAGTCCATACAATCGGTCTTCCTTGGGGGTTAAGGCAGCCAGTACCAGCATCCTAGAGAGACCATTTGCATTAGAATGAATTGCTCCCATGCAATGGACAATAGTGAAATAGTAGCTCTACACTATTAAGTCCAATATGGATAAACGGCCATCTGGTTCCTTCATCTGCTGTAGCCACTGGAGTGAGGAATGATCAGTGACGATGGCGAAGTGGATGCCATAGAGTAAGGCCCAAAATGCTTGATTGGTAACAAGGCAGCCAGGAAATTACATTTGGTAGCGCTATAGTTCCGTTCATCCTTGCTCAAGGTCTTGCTAAAATAGGCCACTAAATTATTGACCTGATATTTGTTGTGCTGGAATAGGATGGCCCCAATGGAGAGATCACTTGCATATGTGAATAACAAGAAATGTTGATGAAATGTGGATGGACTAAAATGGGTTAAATATAAAGAGCGTTCCTCAACGCATTAAAAGCATAATCTTGCTTAAGCCACCATTGAAAAGGCACGTTCTTCTGCATGAGGTAAAATATAGGCTTGGCCAGGTTGGAAAATTGAGGTTTAAACTGATGATAATAACCGTAATGCCAAAGAACACCTAGATATCCTTCAGGCTCTGTGGGCACAATATCTCTTCAATGGCGTCAACTTTTTCTAGTGTAGGATGGATGCCATCTTTTGACATATTATGTTTATGGAACTCCATTTCCAATTGGAAAGAAGGATAACTTCAAAGGTTTGATCTTTATTAAAGCTTTCTTAAGCCAGATGAAAACTTCCTGAAGGTACTCCAAGTGACCATTGAAAGTTTTCAAGAAGATTTTGACATACCATGGTGTACAGTGGCACACAATAACTTTAAGTCCCTGAGGATTCCATCCATGGCGCATTGGAAGGTGCCAGAACGTTATAAAGGCCATAGAGTATCCACATGGGTTTAAATAGCCTTTATTGGCTATGAGCATGCACTTGTTCAATTTTAGGTGGTGAGATCCACTTGCTAATACCCGCTGACAAGAACCATTGTGAAAAAGTATCGCGACCTGGTAAGCAGGCAGAGAGAGTCATCAATTTGGGGCAGAGGATAACTGTCTTTCTTGGTGATGGAGTTAAGCCATTGATAGTCCATCACCACCCAATGACTGCCACCCTTCTTTCAAACCAATAGGAGAGGTGAGGCTCAAAGGCTATGTAAAGACACTAAGAGTCTGGCTTTGAGTAGTTGTTTGAGTTCTACTGCCATTTGGGTCTCTTCAACCTTACTTTTTTTGGTAAGGTCAGGACCAAAAGGGGGAGAATCCACAGTCTCCACATGATGTAGAACCCCACTCAACTTTCCAAAGTTGTAGGTTATGGCCAAAGAAAATCCTGAATACTCATCCAGTAATTCTTAAACTTTATGCTGTTGTTCCCCAGTGAAATCCTTCCCAATACTGGTGTTGACTAGAGCCACTAATGGGGGCGTTTCAAGTTAAAATCCCTCAGGCTCCCAAAACTGCAGACATCATCAAAAGCCTCTACTGGTAGAAGGTGGGAATAGGTAGTGGGACTATTTGGTCCTACTACCCTAGGTTTGTCAGTCAGGGTAGTCAACAACACTGATATAGATCTGGCAGAAGCAGGATCTAGAATCCTGAACAGTTTAGAACCTCCTTGGAGGATGGGTCGTCTAGACCTCAAATCCCTATCAGGTGTCCTTGAGGGGATGTCAACATGTATCCATATATTAACAGAACTTGAGACTTTGGAGGTAAAGTGGTCATCCTAGGTAATTAGGTAAACATGCTGTAAAAATTTTCTCGAGTGGTTGTTATCAGCAAGCAACCCAGTAACCTTTTTACTGCACAGATTCCGTTTCCTTGTGCACTTTGATGCATTGTATAGAATGAATTACAAATCAATAATAGTATGGAGACTATTATCTGTAGTTGAGTATGAATTATATTTCAGCCCAAAGCATGGCAGTATTCCTGATTAAATACTTGTGATGTCATACTCGTAGGGATTCATTCCTTGCTCTTATCCACCCAATCTTCACTGAGATACCCCTTGACAGTCTCCTTCAGCCCAACACACAGTCAGCAGCTATCCTTGATTATGGCTCCTTCTTCTCTAGATCCACACTTGATCTTTACTCTTTTCTCTAAGAGTCTTCCAATTATTGCCCTCTGCAATAATATCCTTGAGACAGAGCAGCACAATAGAAGCTGACAATAGTCTAACTATATATACCAAATGAATAATATCACTGTTCTTGTAAATACTGTTTTATCCTGTTGTAATTATAGTAAATCCTAAGGAATATATAGTGAGGAATTCAGCTGTCTAACCCTCAGTTGAAACCTCTTTGATTAAATGGCAGCCGTTGCCATTGAATCACACATCCTTGTCTCAGCAGCAATGGTATTCCCCATCCTGGCTAGGATTCTGTCATTGGACATCCTCAAGACCTCAAATGGAAAAATCAGAAAACATGTCCCTAATGTTTTCCTCTCGATCCAAGAGAACCAACCATTATTTATAGCGACCTTCTTAGGTAATGGGACTTTTTATCAATTATAGCAGGTCACTTCACCAATGGGTCAATTCTCTAGTTGCAGGCGGAATAACTCGCCTTGCAACTTTCTATTCATTCCCAATCAATTGGTGATAAAACCTGACTGATCCCAATTGGTACATCTGATAGTTAATCACTTTCAGATGCCCCTACTTTGTCAGCAACTCCACCTGAAAAGGTCTTGAGTATTCATCTGGATCAATCCCCGATGGATACAACCAGGAGAATATCCCAAAATCCCCTGAACGTAGTTACTCTGAAACTTGGGCCAACTGATTTCCAATTTACTTCGCCTTAGGGAATATTCCCTAGCGATATCAGGTAATCAAGCAGGCTAAGAATATGGGCAAAAATCCCAACACATCTCCTCTTGCCTAGATTTCCAGCAAGAAAAGGACCCGGGGCATGAGAACATCGCTTTAGACACTTGGTCAAATACTTCTTTGGTTCAAGAGGAGTACTTTTGTCAATACTCAACGCTGCTTGAGATGACCTTCACATGCGGCTCTCTTCCTCTTCCTCCTTGCTACAGCCTTCTCAGAGTGCAGTCCCCACGACCTACTGTCATGCTGGGCTGATCAATTTACTTGTGATGATACTAGTCCCAGGATCCAGTTTTCCCCCATCAGGGTATATGACCCACTGTCATATTCAGAAATCTTGGTCTGGCGTCCTTGATTTCCTGATTTTTCTCCTCATCCTAGACAGGAGACTCTTATCATCAATGTTCATTTTGTGGCTCAATTAAGAATACTTATTTCTATTCGCCCTTGTTATTCTATCATAACCTCTTGGCTTAAGTCATTCCTAATTCTTCTCTTGGAGAGCTTATCCCATTAATCTTGAGATTAATTTCTCCAAAATTGGAGCTTAATGGATTTAAGAGTGCATAATGTCAACTTCTATATAAGTCCAACATTTTCCCTCTCATCCAGATCATATGTCAAATTCTGAGTTGCGATACCAGCAGCTTCTGGACAGTTTATTTGATCTAGACCTCCGTCTCTTTCAGCAGATGAGTCAGGATGCTCAGCAGAACCTCTTCTATGGTCCTTCTAAGACTCATACGCCTATTCTGGTGCCAGCGGCTAGTCCTTCTGTTGAATTACCAGAAATGGTAACTAATTCCTATGAAACCAGGCTTGCGATCATTTTGAACAACTCTTGGCCAATTCTTTCTCTGCTGTCAATTCCAGAGTTGGACTTCGAAACTCTCCTGGCTTTGGCTTTTTTTGCTGATGCTCTGACCATCGTTGTAGATGCTCTGGAGATTATGCCAGTTGCTCTTAATCACTTGTTTCTTGCCAGGTCAGACCTTCTTCCTGAGTTCCTCTTCTGACTCAGTTAATATTACAAACCTGATGTTCTGGTCTTTGAGCTCACCATTGGTAACAGCATTCACTTTGAGCTCCCCCACACTGAACTCCAGGCCCAAGCCACTGAGGCTATGACGCTAGCGCTGAATCCCTCTGATATGGATAACATCCTGGATTGGGATACCGCCACTTATGCTCTTCGCTTTTCTGGCCAAGTTCTTCAAAGTTGGTCTATGAAGCTTCCAGCCTTGCTTGGGTCCACCATTCATTCAGCTTTAGCATTAAAGAAGCCCATAGTCACTGCTTGAAGGATGCAATCTGCTCCCTGCATGACTATCTCTTCTCCGGTGCTTCCCATAGGTATCTTCCACTGATGGCATTGATAGGGGCATGATTTGACAACCCCGTCAAGCATCCCTTCTTTGTTGCTGGCCCACATGTCCAGTGTCCTTGATGAAGCCCGTCATCAGGCGCTCAGGACTAATCTTCTGACTCCAGTACCATATCAGGATTACTCAGGGTTATTTGCCAATTGGCTCTTCTTATACTGTTGCTTTCCTCCCCGCTCCAGGGTTTTGCAATTGGCTTCATCTGACATCTCAATTTCCCTTACCTAGTCACTTTTTTGTAGGGATCTGCGTCCGCTCAAAGAACGTGGTTCCATGTAGGTCTATCCCTCGTTAGCATCTGATCCATATCAATTTTTATGGGATGTTAATTTATACCGCAATCCATCCTCTTTCTCCCAAGAGGCGACATAGGTGGAATCATCCCCATACTGAGGACAATAAATAAAAATAATAATTTTAAAAATCATATCGGCTTTTTCTCTGTGCAGTTTATAATCTTTTTTTCTAATATTTTTTATCAATTTTTTATTCTTATTCTTCTTTTTTCTTATTAGACTTTGCCCTTGTTTTGGTTCAGCGGTCCATCTTTTTTATTTTTACCCAATCTGGGTCCTGGGTACTTAAACCTGCCAGTTTTCTAAGGGTAAGAGGTCCTTTTTTGGACTTAACTATCTAGACTGGCTCAGAGGTCCTTTTTTGGACCTGACTAATCATCAGGACATGACCAACTTAATGGTTCATCGGTACTTTGGGAACTCTCTTATTTTTTCATTGATTTATCGCTTTAGATACTTAGCATGGACTCAATTCACAAATCTTTTTTTTTAGTACTAGATGGTCCCAACCCAAGGGGGATTCAACGATGTTAATTCACAAATCTTCCATCCAAGAGATTCTTGATGGAGTAGGCATCAGTAGCCATCTTGGAGATCACTTCAAATGGACCCAACCACAATGCATCTAATTTGTTTCTATATCTAAAACCATGCATATTGCAATAGGCAACTCTTTCCCCTATTTGATATTCAGCTAAGGTTGGTCAGTTCTTGTTATCCGTTAAATTTGCTTGTTTCCTTTTTCTTCAAGGTTGTATCAAATTCTTGCAATCACATATTAGTTAGGATATTCATCAGTCAGTTCAGGTATTGCTCAGTACTCATCCCTGAAGTAGGTTCCACCACCAAATATAAGATCGGTGGCGACGCGGCCTTTCTTCCATATAACAATCAAAACATCATCTTTCCAGTCGCCGTATGATGACTAATACTGTAGGCAAACATCACCAAACACAGGTATGTTCCCCACGCGGAAGTTCTCCCTGCAGCTAGCTTCCTCAGCATCATGGCCAGTATTTCATTGACCCGTTCTACCAGTCCGTTTGTCTCTGGCTGGTAAGGTACTGACATGACTCCTCTGATCCCCTTTTATCTTATTTAATCTCAGGATCACATGAGATGTGAAGTTGGTCCCATTGTCACTAAGCAGGACCTGCGGACATCCATGCCAGTATACTTTTGATCCAGGATGAACCTTGAGGTACTGGTAGCATCTACTCTTATTAGGGCCTTTGTCTTGACCAATCTTGTCAGAAAGTCAATAGCAACTCTAATGTACTTGAATCCCCCATGCTCATCATCAGTGGTCCCATCTCATCGATGGATACCATGTGCTAGGAAAATCCAGGGTGGACCAGTTGGTATCCAGTTGTATTCTTATGTGGTTTATGCAGCTGGCACTCCACATAACAAGCTAGATAATCTGCAATATCGTAGGTGAACAAACTCCAGTAGTATTGCTGACAAATATGGTTAGTTGTTTTCCTTAGGCCTCCATTTCCAACAAACTTGTGAGCTGCTTGTACTATCGCTGCTCTTTCTGTCAGTTTAGGGAATAATAACCGCTTCCCGTTGATCATTTTTAATACTTGTCCATCCATAGTCTTGGTGTTTTCCATCGCTTTGTGAAGCATACGTTGGATTTCTTAGGGCTCATTCCCGTTTTTCCTTTGACCATTCTCTGGTATAGCCATCCGCCTGTGGGTATACCATCTGGACCATTGGCAACCACAATAAGCCATCTGCTTTCTAGTGAGAAGCCCCTGCTCGATGGAAAATCTCATAAACAATAATACTGGAGCTTAAGTGCCCATTGGGACAGTCATCCTTATGGCTCTCTTAAATTTTGTAGCCAGCACAGCGAAGAGTGGTCCGTTGCCACCTTAAAGTGCATTCCATGGATGTACATACAAAACTGCTTGCACGCATAAATGACTGAAAGGCATTTCCGCTCAGTCTCAGTGAAGTTCCTCTCAGCAGCTGAGAGTGTCTGGCTCACATGCCACCGGATGTTAATCCCCAACTTTGACTACTTGGCTCAGTACAGCAATTACCATCAACGAAGCATCAGTTTGAATAATAAGCTCCTGATTGAAATTCTGATTATAGAATCAGCGAATCTATTAAATACCGGTGTAACTCATCAAAGGAGTCCTGGGCCTCTTCATTCCATAAAACCTTTTTTAGATCCTTCAATAAATGGAATAATGGCTCAGCTATTCAGGTGAAGGCCCTAATAAATCTTCTGTAGTATCTGACCATCTCAAGGAACCCTTGTATGTCTTGGACACTCTTTGGTACAGCCATACGTTCTATAGCTATTATCTTCTGGGTTTGCAGCTGCAATCCACTGGAGTTGATTACTAATCCCAGATATTCCAACTCTTTCTTAAAAAAGTGGCACTTCCTTGGCTTGATCTTCATGGTTAGCTGCAGACAGTCACTTGAATACTTCTTCCAAGTGGTGTAGGTGATCAGTAAACGTCTTACTGAACACGTTTATATTGTACAGATATACCAGGATGCACGACATCTTCAAGTTGCTTAATATCGCATCTATGGCTCTCTGAAACGTTGCAGGTGCATTGCATAGGCCCTGGGGCATCCTTGGTGGTTCTATAGCCCCTGTGCGGTAATAATTGCGCATTTTTTCCTGGTCTTCTTTTGGCAAATCGATCTGCCAATATCCTGAAGATCAGATCCGTTGTGGAAAATACTTTGCTTCTCCTAAACAATTTAGCACATCATTAATCCTTGGTAGGGGATACAAATCCTTCTTCATAAAATAATTCAGCCTATGGTAGTCAATCACCACCCGGTTGGATCCAACCTTCTTCTTCATGATTGGAATCAGACTTTACCAGGAACTTGACGATGGAACTAGAAGCCCATGCTTCACTAGTTTGCTGATTTCATCCTCCACTACCACTTCCATGGCTTTTGATTGTAGGATCAGTCTCATGCTTATCAGCAAATTTTCCTTGGTGTCAACCTTATGGATCACATCTTGTGCACATCCCAAATTGTGGTCATCCTGAGTGAACACTTCCTAGTACTTTTTGAATAGTTCAAGTACCTCCTCTTACTGGCCTTCTTACAGATCAGCGAGCTGCTCTAGACAAATAATAGGTTGATGCTTTCAGTTACTTCAACCAATAATAACATCTCATCAAGAGTGGGTTTTGCTCCGTTCAGCCATAATTATTTCTTGACGCTTATATGTCCAAAACTCATAGACCATAAAATAGATATTTTATATTTTTTATATTTTTTATATATTTTACATATTTTTTTGTATTTTTCTTTTGCAATGGGACTTGCAACTTGAAAAAGGTTCTGAGGTCCTTCTTTTCCCCTTCATTTAAACTGGGTTCTAAGTTTTTAAACATACAGATATTATGGTTCAAAAATTTTTATCCTCTTAAGATTAGAACAACCTTTGGTTCAGGAACTTTTTATTTAGGACTTGACCAAAATATCAGGACATAAGCATTTAATGGTTTAGAGGTCCACTGGGAACATTGCAACTATTTTCTCTTAGGTTCAATACTGCTGATTAGTATTGACCTTCTTCACTATACAACCAGCAGCGCTGTTTCTTCACGTATAGGCTATACTTGCCAACATTTGGCAATACTCTAGAATATTAGGCCTTAAATACCAACTGGTTATTCGTCCAACAGGTCCTAATTACATCACATACTTGACAACTGATGCTTCTGGATCATTTTATCTCATTAGCCAACGGTTTCATCCGATTGTCAAGATTATTTTTCTCCTGAAAACGATTTTCAGCCTTCATGGCTATCCTTAATTACACAGGTCGTTATGGCCTCGTTAGCTTCATCCAACTTTCTCCTGAATTGATGAACTTGTCTCCAGTAACTTCTGATCATTGGTTGAATGTTATTAATTCAAATGATTTTCTCCACTGCCTTGGATTAAATATTTCCTGTTTTGCCTTTGTATCTTCATTGGTATAGCAATCCAATTCTCCGGATTGATTGCTTCCTATTTCTTCCAATGCCTTATTCAATCACTCTCTCCTCAGGACTATTTAAAGCGAATTCAATTTCAACCTGAGTTGATTCTGATGTTCCTTTGAGTATTTCCAGCAGGCCCAATTCCAAATCAAGTTGGTCCTGCTGACACTCTTCATCTCAAGTTGATGTCCGGTGGAACTGATTTCCTTGCAGCACTAGATAGTTCTGTATCTAGGCTGCAAGTCCTTTTTCCCTGAACTTGAGTATCTCATTTTGCTTCACTCAGAGCTTAACTGCTGAGCTGGGTGAACGCTACTGAATGTGATCCTCTTCACGTTCTATCTTCATTACTTCCTTCAGTAACTTATTTCCAAATTTGGAAACATCATTTTCTATATTCTTCAACTCAACTTCCCCCTGTAGTGAGCACCAACTTGTAAAAATTTACTTGAGTGGTTGTTATTGGCAAGCAACCCAGTAACCTTTTTACTGCACAGATTCCTTTTCCTCGTGCACTTTGATGCATTGTATAGAATGATTTATTAATCAATAATAGTGTGGAGACTATTATCTGTAGTTGAGTATGAATTATATTCTGGCTCAACACTTAACTAGTATTCCCAATTAAATACTTGTGAAGTTGTTCTTGTAGGGATTAGTTCTTTCCTCTTGTCCACCCTATCTTTGCTGAGATACCCCAGTGACAGTCTCTTCAGTACAACACATAGTCATCAGCAGCCCCCAATTGTGACTCCTTCTTCACTAGATCCCCACTCAGATCTTTACCCTTTTCTCTAAGAGTTCTTTTAATTATCGCCCTCAGCAATAATATCATTGAGACAGAATAGCACAATGGAAGCTGATGATAGTTTAACTATATACCTATTGAATAACCATATAACTAAATAACTCATATTATATAACTATAACTATTACTGTTTTTATTATAGTGAATCCTAGGGAATATATATAGTGGGGAATTCAGCTGTCTAACCCTCAGTTGACACCTCTTCAATGAAACGGCAGCCATTGCTGTTGAATAACCCATCCTCGTCTTGGCAGCGATGGTCTTTCCTCATATTGGTTAGGATTCTGTCATTGGACATCCTTGAGACCTAAAATGGAAAGAGTTGGAAAACATGTCCCTAACGCTTTCCTCTCGATCAAAGTGAACCAAAAATCTTTGGCTAGTGACCTACTTAGGTAATGGGACTTTTTAACCATTATGGCAGGTCACTCACCAACTGATTGATTTGCTAGTTGCAGGCAGCATCACTCGCCTTGCAACTTGCTATTCATTCCCAATCAGTTGGTAATGAAACCTGACCAATCCCAATCGTACACCTGATAGTTAATCACTATCAGATGCCCCTATTTTGTTGGCAACTCCGCCCAATGAGATCTTAAGTATTCGTCCAGATCAATCACCAATGGATACGCCCAGGTGAATAAACCAAAATCCCCTGAACTGTAGCTACTCCAAAACTCAGGCCAACAGATTTCTAATTCACTTCGCCTCAGGGAATTTTCCCCTGGCGATATCAGGTAAATCTAGAAGGCTGGGAATATGGGCAAAAATCCCAACACTATCACAGGAAGGGAGACATACCGATTTAATTTTGTCTAACTCTCCTTACAATTTATAGATTAGGTGATCTTCTTTTCTTTTATCCCATTGACCTGGAGATTAACAGAATAAGCTCAACTTTCTTTGGTCTGGACATTATAAGGTCATTAATAAGGTGAACTTAAAATACTCCATTGCCAACATCAATCAGAGGATGGTGGTAATTGAGTGCATGGCTAGATCCTTCAGCACTATACCCCTTTCTGATAGGATCTTGAGGTGGGTGTTGTCAGTATTCAAGATGATGAGCAATTCAAAATCTCTACTCCTAAATTGAGCCTTGACAGTATGTCTCTTAAATTTGCACAAACGGAACCTTATCCTAAGGTGCTGAATATAGATTCAATAAGGAAGTTTCAGCATATGAGAATTAATAAAAACACCATCAAAAATCCCATCCCTGCTCTGAATCATGAGAGATGTGGACCTACCAATGCGCTCATGAGGAAAATGCAGTACAATGAGGGTCCCAATCAGGTGGTCAATCCAGAAGGCTTAAAAAGATCCTAATTATATGGGGCCACAAAGGTCCTTGAGGAACCATGTCCCTACATGCCCTATAAATATAGAAGCTTTCTAACATAATAAAGTAATCTATATTTGCCCCATCTTTTCATTTTTCAACCTCTCTGCTAATACAAGCTTTAAGCTCATTTTCAAACTTCAAAGAAAGTAAAGATAAATGTCATGCTGAGAGATGGAATAGGGTGATACTTTTCAGTTACATAAATTATTGTCAGTAGTTTCACTGATTAAGTGATTTTTTTGTGTTGAATTTTCATAAAACAAAGCCCTTCTGGATTGTCATTAGGTGAAAATAGTCAAAGGTGGCTAATATGAACACAATTTATTGCCATTACCTTTTTAATAAAAGCAATGATACTTTTAGTTCCTCTCCTATAGACTAATTGGCAAGGACTAGACCAGTTAGTAGCTATTCATTAGTTCATCCTCCTTGTAAAATTTTCTCTTTTTTGAAGGGGTCTCACTTGGCGTTAAGCCCTATAAATATTGCAATAAGAGTAATTATAATATGCATTGCATATTATTTGTTGGGGCCTAAGTATTGACAGTCAAGGCCAGACAAATGGTGAGATAGTTAGGGTAAGCTGGGACCTCCTTGTGGCGCAACTGGGTAAAGACAGTGGAAACATGAGTGAGTAGCTAATAAAAGAACCCAAAGAGGCACGTTGGTTGGGACCTTTAGTGGCCTGAAAGAAGTGCATTTGGTAGTGATTACTGTGCTGACCTGTTCTCATGGGTGTCTACCACTCCATAAAGGGAGAATACGGATAGGAAGGGGGCACAAGTCAGGAATGGCACCTGTAAAACAGTTTCCCCATGAGATGGGGTTGTGTGGGTGCAGACCCCAGGACAAGGGAGGGGCAATCCTGGTTGACTGTCCTTTAATGCATCTACCTATAATAAATACCGCGGTTTGCCAGGTTAGCCTGAAGCTTAACTAACTGCTAGTTCATAAGCATGAGCTGGCTGATGAAAAATTATGCAAGAATTTTACAGCAGATCTGAAAGAACTCCAAGGCTTCCTGGATAAAAAGAGACCGGAGAGCACAATTACTTAGAAAATCAGGTGACAAAGGGGAGGGCTTCAGCTTTTCTCCAATCAGGGGCCTTAAACCTGGGGGTCATTGGGTATTGTATCCTTCAATGGAGATGAAAGACATATTGCCTGTCCTGGCTAATGCAAACAAGCTTCCAAACTTAAACAAGGTGGGTATATGTCAGTTTAGGGGTAGTGTGAGATAAACCCAATTGTGGTTGGGCCCACATATGGTGGTGTTTAGGTTTGCGCAGCCCTAGCGTAATGGGTGCAGCACTACAGGCCTTCATCCTGAAAAGTTGCCAGTACTAGGAGCCCCTTGGGGCTTTTTTTAAAACTTAAATACCAGAAAAATAAGCTTTATATAAATAAGGAAGACACAAAATGGGGAATTGAAATTTTTTTATCAGAATTGAAGATAAAGTGTTTAAATATATGTTATTTCTGTCATTTAAACTTTATTTATGGACTGGGGTTTATTTATATATTCAATGGGAGTGTCCAATTTATATTTTAGGTCAACAATTACTAGCAAAAAATTAGAAGTATGGTATGATGAGAATCAATGGAATGACAAACGTCCACATTTCAGGCTATATCTTTTCAATCACTTTGCACTTTACTTTAAAATGTTAGAATTAACACAATAATTTATCTAAGGGCCTATTTTATAGTACCATTCATAATAAAAAAGTTTCTCACTTAGCCTGATTTTTACCAGGCTTAAAGATGCCTGTTTTTGATCATGAGTATCTGAATGTTGGATTTCGCACTTAAATCCATGTTCAGGTACTTTAAAGACGTTGTTTTATTAGATTAGATGTCTAGTGTCATCTTAGAGAGATTTCTCACCAAGAAATTAAAACTATAACTTCAACTTATTATGTTAATTAACACTGATCTGTAATCAAGATATTCTTATTACTTAAAATCAAATATTTAAAAGGCAACATTTAGTAGGTTTTTGAGGTTATTGACATGTCACTGATGGGGAAGATCATTATCACTGATAGAAGACCTCAAATGTCCTTTCTGATAATAGTAGCTCTTATCAGACATGTTCCTATTAAAGGATTTGATTTTTAGACGAGATAATCTTGATGAAGAGGACTCTGTTATAGACAACGGAAAATTTAATAAAAGGATGGGAAAATCATGAAAACTTAAAAGATAAATCATTAGACTCAATTTAGGAGAATATTAAATGAGATTTTAAAGTATTGTTGTACTTTCTGACACTGACTATTATTAGTATTAGAGTATATCTTATAGATTAATTTAAATAATTACACTTTCATGTCCAGTGACACCAACATGTTTCCCCTGGTAACTAACACTTGGTTTTCATGTGACAACATGATGGTGTCACCAGACAAGAAAGTGTTAACAGGGATTTTCATGAGTATAGCCCTAAGCAAGAGCTGCTTAGAAGTTCAACTGAGATAGTCATATCCTCAATATTTATCTTACTAAGGTGATTATCTAAATATAAGAAATTAATCACTTCAAGAATATTGGTAGACAAGTGGCGACATAAGAATCAATCGTATTCTCAGTTTATAGTGATCACTGTGGAGGAATTTTAACAAGATGAATTCCTTATTTAATATCCAAAATTAGGGTCTCAAACAGTTGGGCATGATTGCTAATTAATCTCCTAGCTTTGATGATATTATTAATAATAAGGGTACAGCTTTGTGCTCTACATTCAGTTAGTAGAGCTATATTGAAGTAATGAGGATGATCCAAAACAGCAATTAATGTTTTTTGATTACTAAAAGACTATTATGAGGATAATTAACCAACTATACTAACTAATTATTATTGATTTGAACCTGGCAACTGGATCTTAGGATGTCAAAATATTTATTTTATTTATTATGGATTGAGAGTTTGACTTTAATGTTTTCAGGCTCACTGAAAACTAAATGTCAAGGGTAATTTAATCCTTTACTATTTGGGATTAGTTGGCGACTGAATCCAAGGATAATTTTATTGCTAGCCTTGATGCCAAATTTTCTTATAATTAAGAAAGCAATGACAATTCCACCACCTAAGGTTAAAAATTGATTGGTTGTTGGGATTTTTGAAAACCTTTCCAGCCTCCCAGACTACTATGGATCTCTAGGGATAATTACTGTATGGCTAGTGAATTGGATATTGGTTTACACCAATTTTGGGTTAATAATGTTTGGGGGATTTTAGGTAATTTTTAGGTTTGGATCCGTTGGGGATTGATCAGGGTTAATGCTTAAGATCTCATTGGACTGAGTTATTGATGAAATGGAGGCATCTGATAGCTGATCATTGATTAACCATCAGGTGTACTTATTGGGATCAGTCAGGTTACTTCACTGACCAATTGGGATTTTAATAAGAAAGTTGTGAGGCAAGTGATGCCACCTGCAACTAAAAAATCAATCAGTTGGTTTGTGACCTGCTATAATGGGTCAAGTCTCATTATCTAAGCAGGTCACTCACCAAATATGGTTGGTTCACTGGGATCGAGTAGGAAACGTTAGGGACAATTTTTTTGACTCTGTCATTTATCTTGAGGATGTACAATAAGCAATCTTGACCAGATGGATAAGACCATCGCTGGTGAGACATCAAAGGGAGTTTGGTGGTAACAGCTGTTGTTTCATGGCTGAGGTGACAACCAAATTGGGCGCTGAATTCCCTCTAAAAATTCCCAGATAATTCACACTAGTAAAGAGTCTAATTTGGCATAATTCATTATTGGTTTTAGTTCTATTCATATTCAGAAATTATTGCTGTGTATTTTAATTGAGAACTCTTTATAGGATAAAGAGTAAGGATTAAGGATCCTTAAGAAGAGAAACTGAGCTTAGAAAGGTTTTTTGTAGACTTAGCAAGACCAGAGGAAAGGCCATGAATTTTAGGGATCTTATCATGGATCAAGTTAGGTGGATAAGGCATAAGTCCATAATGATGACATCAAGAGTATTTCGTGGAATTATACAAGTCAAAGGTTAAACCAGAACGGGTTATATATTCAACTAAGTATGATAGTATTCATACTATTATCAATCAACTATCATCTATTATTAGACAACGCAAATTGTGCACATTTTGAACCTATGCAGTTAAACAATTAGGAAATATCAGTCTTAACGATCAGTAAAAAGCCCTTAAATTTTAACACTGATTAATTTAGCTGAGGAGATATATTAATAATTTAATTATTAATTTAAATATATGATTGTACCAGTGACTTATGCTAAGGAGGAATCAAAATTATATCCAGCATTTGATTGTGATGAATTTCAAAGAAATGGTTGTCAGAAAAGGTTGCTGATGATAGGGGTTAGCTTGCCAGTGATTGATGTCAATGATTGTTGATAGGCAGGAAGTGGATTGTTATGAAAATGCTCTAGTATAAATACTTCAAAGTCACTAATTATAAAAATCTTTTTTCACATGCTCCTTATTGTTTTAAATAAGCAAGAGGGTGACAGGAAGTGGAGGGTGTCCTGAAGGTCCCCAAGTTTAGGTATTGGATAAGTGCACCTAGTGGTGGTCAGAGATACCAACCACAATACCTGGATCTACAAGAAAGCCCCACAGGGACTTTCCCAACTGTCCACCACAAAGAGTAACTGATAGGGATTAACCACAAGGAAGCCCTTCATTAAAATTGGTTGATAGGGGTGCTGTTGAAGCCCCCAGAGGGACTAATTTCACCAAGAAAAATTTGTGGTCTGCTGGATTGTGGAGTTGCACTGCAGACTCATAGTGAAAGGTAGCCTATAAAGGTGAAACAGCAAGGGTCAGCAGTTATCATAATGTTAACATGGCACACTAATGGGTCCTGATGTAGCAGATGTAAATTTTGAAATACAGGTATTCACTATAGGAGAATATGTTAGTGTATTGCTTGAGTAATTAGAGGTATGGTTATGAGGTGGCGATAGCCAAAAATGTTTTTTAGAGGATGCTGCTTGGCGGAACCTTTCCCTGACGTGAGTTTCTGGAACCTATTGGAGGCAAGGAGGTTGTGCCACGGATCTCCCTCCCTATTGCTCTGATAAGGCCTTGGCCCAACAATAATTTAGGAGCTGCACTGGAGGAATACCTTTTGGTTAAATAAGGAAAATGTTGGGATTTTAACCAGATGGATTCCTCCTATAATATCTAAAATTGGGGTCTCAATTAGTCAGGCATGATTGCAAATTTTTCTTTTAGTTTTGATGATTTTTTAATAATAATGTTGCCAATTTGTTCTCCCCATTAATCTGGGTGAGCTATATCAAAGTATTGGGGATGACCCCCAATAGCAATTGATGTTTTTTGATTACTGGCAAATTACGCCAAGGAAAATCAACTAATTATATTAATTATTAGGGATTTGATACTGTTGACATGAGGTGAGGATGTCAAAATATTATCATGAATTAATTACAACAGTCAAGATTTTGATGTTGACATGTTCAAATTCAAAGGCGACTAAATGACAAGGATTATTCAAAAAGTTACTATTTAGAATTAGCTGACAACATAAGCCAAGGAGGATCATATTGTCAGCTTTGATGCCAAGGTTTCTGATAATCAAGTGAGCAATGACCATTCCACCACTAAGGTTTCAATATGACAGGAGGCTTAGGCCTAGAGTATTCAATAAAGAATTTATAATATTAATTTTTATATTCTTGTAATGGTGACTCATGCCAAGGATGAATCAAACTAATATTTGGCGTTTAATTGAGATGAATTTTAGGGAATTGTTGCTAAAAAAGTTGCTGATAATAGGGTTGGGCTACTAGCAATTGATGCTAATTATTGTTGATAGATGCGCAATAGATTGCCACAAAAAAGCTTAAGTATAAATACTTTAGATTCACAAAAATAAATAAAATCTTTTTTCACATACTACTTATTGTTATAAGGTAGCCAGAGGGTAGCTGGCAGTGTAGGATGGGATGAAGATCCCAAAGATTAGGTGCTGGGTGAGTAAACCTTGGGGTGTTCAGCGCTACCAAATCTCATACTTGGATCTTATAAGGAAGCCCCAAAGGGGCTTTCCCAACTGACCATCACAAAGAGGAACTGATGGGGATTGACTCAAGGGACCCCTTATTATTTTGGGTGGTAGGAGAGCTTTTGAAGCCTCCTGGGTGGTTAATTGCTCCAAGGTGAAGTTGTGTCCTGCTGGATTGGGTAGTTGCACTGCGGATTTGTATTGAAAGGTAGCCTATGAAGGTGAAACAGAAAGGGTCAGAAATCGTCATACTTTTGGCCTGGCACGCTAATGGAGTTTCTATTGTAGTAGTGCGTAAAATTCGCAACACCCTGAAGGTAGGACTTCATTATAATATTCATCACAGCAACTGTAGGTGATGATATAGGGGCCTTACCAAATAGAATCCAGCTTTTCACCACATGAGGATTACAGTTATGATAGTGTAATATGAGGGCATAGACTCTGAAAGAGGTAAAGACTTCCTGCTTAAATTTGACCGTCCTTCTTTTGTAATAATCTTAGAGAGGTTGATCATAACTTCTAACTGAAAATAATCCAATGGGCTAATCTTTTTTAAGATTTATAAGGATCCTTACTATAATGTTGGTGACTTCTTTCATGAAAAGGCCACAATATCAGGCACTCATATATATAAAGCATTGAATGCTACAGCTTGGTATTTGGGATAGCTGATTTTATACAATATTGAGGCATTTGGAAGGTACTGGTCTCAATATAATGGATTGGAGGAGGCCATCTTGCAGATGATTAATACCAGCGTACCATTTGCACGTTTAACATTACCATTCAATCATGGGTAGTAGAGCGCCAAGATAGTTACTGTGTACTCATGGTTCTAAATAGGATCTTCATACCCTTTGAGGTGAAACTCCCCCTTTATCACGTAATATGACTTGAGGACAAATATGTAGAATGAAAATATACTGATATAAGAAATTGGTAGTGGTTTTTTATCTAATGGGAAGGGCTACTGCTTCAATTAATTTCTCAAAATGATCAATTTCCAATGAAATGTATTATTTAATCATGAGGACTTCAAAAAGGGTATTATGACATCAATGCTTAGTTAAGGTAAGGTTGATCAGGGGTAATCAGCTTGCTTATACTTAATCCTGAGAGATTGATGCCTTAGACAGGTTATACAAGCACCCTATAATTTGATAACTAAGTTGCAAATTCCTTCACAATAGTAACATTCTTTTAATTACTTATTGGTTTTGCGGGATCATCCATGTACAAGAGTTTGATAGGCTTTCTTAATTACACTTACCCCACTGGAAGGTCTCAGGCAAGAAAACCAATCTGATATGAACTTCTTATATATAGCATTCCATTTAGAACATTGGTGTTTCTCACATGTCTTTTCAATATGTTTTAAACTGGTTTGTCTCCATCTGCTCATGAGTCAGGCTTCTTGAACAAATTAATTATTTTCTCAGCTTCACAATTGTCTAATTAAAGAAAGGGTAGCTGAGATAAGCCATCCACATTCATATGTTTATATCCATCCCTATGGATGAACTTCACATCATAAGGTTGTAGCTTTGAAACGTAGTGGGCTAATCTCCCAGTTGGTTCTATCATTTTTTGTAACTGAATTTTGAAAGCCTAATTTGAAACTAATTTTAAAGTTGTCATAGATCATAAGGGCAAAGTTGTTTTAATTTTAGTAAGATTTATAGAAATTCCTTTTTGGTGATGATATAGTCACGCTAATATCTCAAAAGAGTCTTGCTTGGTATGACACTAATTGATTAATGTTATATTCATCAAGCTGAGCTATTGTAACTCCCACTCAAGATATGAAGCGTTTGTGATTAATTTAAAGATTTTTTAGTTATGGTGTTGCAAAATTGGTCTCTTATTTAACAACTTTATCAAAGTTTATAACAGTTTTGTTTAGCTCCTCAAACAAATGATTTATTCTTAGTCAGGAGATAGACAAGCGATTCACTAAGTTGGACAAAGTTAAGCTTAAATTGATGATACTATCCCACATTACTAAGAATACTTGTTTTTGTCAAAGTATCTTAATCAGAAATTTTGATGTAGCTCCAACATTTTCATGAATTGGTTGAATTCCTTCTTGCAATATAGATTGCCTAAAATCCAGTGATTTCTGTAAAAAGTTTCACTTATATGTTAGAATCTTGAAACTGTTCTTGCATAACATTTAAAATTGCTACAATATGTTCTTTATAAATGAGTTTCATTGAAGATACAATGATATCATTAGGATAAACAATCGCACAGCTTAATCTATGATCTTAAATGATGTGATCCATGCTCTTTGGAATGTCGCAGGCGCATGGCATAATCTTTGAGAGAGTTTTGTATGTTAAAATAATTAATTGAGGTATATAAGCGTGCACTATCTTAGTCTTTAGGAACAGGCTATTTGCCAAAAAACTCTAGATAAGTCCATTTTTTAGAAAGAATTTGGGCCAGAGAGTTGAGATTAGGCGTCATCTATTCATAGAATGGATAGCTATCCTTCTTTATGAGGCTATTTAACTTTTAGTAATCCATCAAAATTAATTACATACCATTTTTTGAAAGCAGTGAGTATATAAATGGTCTCTGAGTGGAAATTAGTAGGCCATTATCCAATATCTATTTCAGCTTTATCTTCATATGTTGTTCTATATCTTTGATTTTCTATATGGCTATAATTATTATAGGGCTCTATTAATCAGTGCCATCATTGGACCAATTTTATATATGGCCATAGCTTTAAGTATGGAGACTCAACCTATTGGGTTGTACCAGGACAAGTTTCCTTTTTAGGAGAAGAAGGGACCTAATGCCCTTGTGGAGCCCTAGCACAACTGGGGGACTCAGCCCATGTTGTTGATAAACTGTTATGAGAGTGTCTGTAACTCTCTCATTTCCAGCAAGGTGATGTGGGATGCAAACCCACATTGCTAGGGAACTAGCTGTTAAGAGGATGAAAAATGAGGCACCTCAAATGGTGCCTGTGCAAAAGGTGCCCCAGGCAAGGGTGTAAAGCGCAATATATAATACCAGGTAAGTAAGAAACATCCCAGCTTGAGTGGACCCCAGAGGGAAGTCCCTAATCGAATGCAACTTGGTGCTAGTAGACTTGGGTGCCTCGATCTAGAGGGGACCTAAACGGCCCAAGAAAGCACCTGGGATTTGGGTTAATGGTGATAAAAGGTAGTGGCCCACATAGTTGGAGACCTTTTCAAAGAGGTCCACCACCAAATTCACCCAAGGAACCATTTTGATAAAATGTAAAATAATGGGTAAATTTATTTAAGAAAGTTGACCAATGAGGAACGTTGGTTGCAAAAACCATATTTAAAGTGGGCCAGGGAAATTCAGGTTCTGCAGAAGTGCGCCCAAGCCTTGACACTCCAATAAACAGACGCTTCCATCTCTTTTTGTAAAATACACTGAAAGTGCCTTCACTCAAGTAATTGATTGAAGCCATATTTTACCCAAAATTAAAATTTCATAACTTGAACGGGATTTGAACCCTTGCTCTCCAATTAACCAAATTGAACCATCTTTGTTTGCAACGTAAATTGTTCATTTCAGTGCCTGGGCCGAGATAAGAGGCTGGGCGTTTTGCACCCCATTAGTATCAACCTGGGCATGCTTGGCTTGCACCTAGCGTTGATCTAAGGTGTGTTTCAGGTCAGGAAGAGCCTGAAGTTTCATCTTCTGGGCCTCCTGTCGACCATCCTTATCCTTAGCATCAGTTCCCACTATTATGTCATCCAACCATGACATAAACGTTGGGTAACAGCATTGGCTCTAAAGTATCCCTCTACAGCATCCCCCTTAGCTGCTTCTTCCCTTATTGACAATATAAAAGAGGTTTGTAGGGAGGTAATCCAGGCCAAAGGTCACCAGCCGCATCTCCACCCTCCCCTGTCCTCCACCCCGCCATTACTCACTTCCTTGTTTATAAAGAAAATCGACCTCAAAACTCAGGATATGGTTCATGATTCATGAAAACTGGTCTAGAACACGAAGTCCAAAATTTTGGGTTCTGGAAGGCCAATCTGAGTCAAGAATTTATTCTCAAAACCTTTTTAGTAAATCATGGTAAAAAATTTGTTGGAATTGACTTGGGTGGAATTCAATTTCATCACCCCTATGATCTGAGTAAATCCACTCAAGTTGGGATCAGTGAGGGTCTCTCCATCACAGATTATGTGATCACGTTGCCAGAGCTTCTATGAGCTAGTGCTTAATCTAGCTGGAACCCCCAAGCCCAGGCTATTTACCCATGAGCGCATCAGCTTCTCCTGCCTAAGGATAACCCATGACCCCTTTCCCTACCACTTAGTTTATAAGATAACTGCCTCTGAGAGAGAAGTTTTCAGTCCACTTTTAACTTTATGCTTTAATAAAACTGATTTTACACAAAAAATATTCTGCAGACTACCGCCTGTCCAAGATTTTTTCCTTAACCCCAACCAAATACACCGCAACTTACGTTTTAAGTCTGATTGTCATTGAGGGGGCTATCTAAGCCCTTGATCCTGTGGCTATCAAATGGAGATCATGATGATAAAAAAATATGCCAAGGGCATGCTACGCCAATCTATCACTCCTAAAGAGCCTTCTTATCCACCAAAACTGCTGCAATGACCTGCCTCTCCTTCAACGCACAGCTGACAAGCTATAGGTCTACCTCCCTCTTTGTGAGATAGTCATAGTAATTAGACTAATTCTCCCCACCAATCTACTAGTAGCTTGGCACAATTTGGATGAAATGAGGTCTTCTCCACTAATTGTTATTTTCCATATTGGGGCGATAATGGCCATCCTCACAACCGCAAGGCGGAAACCAGGCACTGTATCATCTAAGACATCTAACCACGAGCCAATCTGAACCAAATAGTTTTATAAAATTGATCCGCCGCCCAGACAACGCTTCCAACCCCTCAAACCATCTCAAAGCAACCTAACAGGCACAAGGCGAAGCCCAAGACCTTTGACATTATAATTGAATTGATTCACTTCAATTTGCAAACTTAATTAGCATTTCCAAATACTCAAAAGCTTTAAAAGATAGAGAAAATTATTAGGAGAAATTGATCCAGAGAATCTGAAATTAGAGCCCAAAAAGATTCAACTGAAAATCCATGAGGATTAATCATTCTCTTTGCATCTACCACCTTTTGGGGTATGCTCCAGAAAGACCCATGGTTGCCTCATTGCAGTCATTTGGCTTGCCATGGGGACCTTTGGTATATTCTTAAATTTTTATTTCCCTCACGCAAATCATAGAGCGATTCTCCTATAATAAATCAGAATTGCTATGCATTGGCATTCTGGGCTTTCCACTGGGTTGTTAAACACCCATTTTGGAAGTCCAGTCTTGATTTAGTCAGCAGGCTCCATTACAATAGCTTTCATTTTATGTAAAGAATATGTATTGGTATTACTCTTATAGTTTATGATTAGCTCAAGTTCCTCTTAGTCTAGTATTTCCTGGAAATGTAGACTTGAGGCGATGTTCAGATTAGGTTATCATCCAGTAACCCAGATCAAGTTGAGTGCCAATTTAGTGTTTTTATTAGTTGTAAAAAGGGATTAGTTACCCTTTTTGAACTTCTTAATTATTATCACAATAATCTCTTCCTTAGTTAAGTTTCCACTTAGGATTTATGGGATTACTGATAAAATGGATCCAATATTTCTAGTAAACATTGGGACTTATATCTGATGACGTCCTCAACGCTAATATATATGTGTAGTCAGTTTTGAGGGTTTTTAATGCAGGTTTAATTAATGTTATTCTTTGTTCTTAAGGCTAGGCTATACTCCTTCAGAGGCATAGAAATGTTTAGCATCTGAGGTTTCTACTTTCTTTAATGAATTTAATACCTTGTATTGAAAAAATATTGAAGAGATAAAGCTGAAACAGGGAATTCACCAAAAGTATACCTTTTTTCTGAACTCTTTATTATCCAGAACTTAGAGGATTTCTTAACTAAGGAGGTAAAGTTATCGTTCATTTATTTTAATAACTTTTTTATATAATCATGAATTGGGTTCTGATAAGCATATAATGGCAAGTATTGATAATGAAATTTTAGAAAATGAAAAAAACTAATTTGCCTTTATAAAGTGGTAGAGTAGAGTATGCAACTATGACCTTAGTGCTGTTTGAGCCAGTGGTGCCATATTACTGAAAGTATTCAAGGTCTGGAGACAAATTATAGTTTTTGATAAAGGTGAGAGAATATGATTTTGATAGGAGACAAAGTCTTTAAGTTGGCCATGATTCAGACTTTCTGTAAAATTCTCTAACCTTTTATAGCAGTCCCTCCAAAGCTAAATGGTAAGCATAAAAGTTTATTGAGGCAGAATGTTGCTTTAGATTTTTGTGAAGATCAGAGTATTTCTTAATTTAAACTAAGATTTGGACTCAGGAATGGGCCTGGTTAATAAAATAAGAAAATTGGTTGTCATTGCTGGAGGTGTAAATGTCTTGTGGATCTTCAAACTTTACTAAGACAGTTATCTTTTAAGAATAGGGCGTCATCTAAATTCCCAGCGTTTAAGCGTTCTGGATGTTGACTTCACCATGTTTGCCTAAAACTTAATACCATGTAACTTATTAACTCTCTTAAGCTTCCTTGTAAGTGCTGTTCTTAATGAAGGTGAGGCGAATTGTGAGAATAGGGTAGATTAAGGAAATTCAGACTAGTCAGCAATAGCCTTATCTGTTCCTAAGCTGACTTGTATCTTCCCTTTTTAGGTAGGGCAGGGTTCTTCTTAAAACACTCTACTTTATACAGGTAAATATATTGAAGAACTTACACTTGTAATGCTCCTATATTTTAATTCAGAATCTTTAATTTTAAGAACTCTTGGATAAACTGGGACTTTTATTATGAACTTGGGATTGTGGATGTTAAAAATATTAAGTAAAGCGTCCTTAATATCAAGAATAGAGTTAAAATTGTATTTGACTGAGGTGATGATAATGACTAAGTATGTGTTTCTGTACGATAAAGCTATGACAGAAGCCTAAAATCATTAGATATGGCAACTTTGAGTCTTTAAAGTTTGTGCATCAATATAGAAGCAAACTGCGAACTTATCCAGGGCCTCATTTTTGGCGTAGTGCATCTTTGCATTACTGTAGTTTACCATGCTCAAATTTTTTTGTAGAACTAAAGTATAAAAAACCCTCCTTAATTTCTTTCCAGATTTTCATGTTGTCCATATGCAGGAACATTGCTTCCTGAACCATACTACTTAAACAGGATAAGATAGGTCTATATTTTGAGGTTAAATTCACCCTATGGCATCTTTATAACCATTTAGAAAGGATGTGATGCTGCTTTCTCCTGTTTAATTTTATAATTAGAATTTTGGATAATCACAGTTGGTTCTACACAAGAAAGAGCATGCACTATGGGAGCATTGAGGTCAGTAAACAGTTTCTAAGTTAGTTTGATCATTGTTGCAATAAAGTTAGTTAAGCTTGGTCTTTAAAGGTCAGGTTGTTCTTATACGTTTTCAACAGTAATTCGTGGAGTAACATAAAACACATCCATGAATTTTTCCAGTACCGCTTTGTCAAACTTTAGACCTTTAAGAAAAATTCAAGTATGGTAATTTGTCCTCTCCCAATATATTTGAAGGTTCAAAAGAGTTTTTGTATTCTTTTTAGAATCTTTATGCATCTGATTAGTCCTCTTTCATGCCATTCACTCAGCACTATTTTGGGGCAGATCCATTTTAATCAAGAAGCTCTTTATAATATCCCATCAAGCTTCATCCCCATTAAGGTGGCAATAAACTTAATACAAAATCTTTGATACTTTCTGACACATCAACTCATTCTCAGAATGTTGATGCAGTTGATAAAAGTTAGGGCAGATGATTGAGTGGATTGAATAATAGATCTCTTTTGACACTAGATATTATTTTTTTGAGGTTTGAGATATAATAAAGCTTCAGAAGATTGATTAAATTAATTACTTTGATGCAAATATGGCTTTGTCTAATCAAGAATTGATATATATAACTATTTTCATCATCACGGCAAAAATTGCAGCTTGAGTGGACATTACAAAATGAGCAGTAGCTTTAAACTGATGGAACTCAGTTTAAAGCATTAAAAATTGTTTAGTCTTTGCTTGAGAACTCATGTGATCCTTTTGGAACAACCCCATGGCCTTTTCAATATACTTGTTATCCCCAGATTGATAGTAGAGATTATATTATGGAGTTGGGTAATTTATTCACGGTTCACTTGAATTTTGTCATAGAGATCTCTCATGTGATGGGAATATAGATGGTAAACTTGTTCATATGACAATCTTAATGTACCTTGGAGTACACATATGGCGTAACAATTCATAAATGTGTGGCATCCTCAACTGCATAAAAAGATACAATTCCAGACCTAAAAGCTTTAAAATGTGTCTATAGAAGTTCATAATAATGCTGTATTTCTATGTCAGTATTTGGGTCTCATACAGGTTCATGTGGGCTTCGTCCACAGATGGTACTTTTTGGGGAGGCATAGTCACCAGGGTTTAAAATCCCACTTGTGATGTACCTATCTAATTCAGTATAAACTCAGTAAATAGTCATTATTTCAGAAACTAAAGGGTGCAGTGGTACTTTTTTTATAAAACTGTGTGAAACCATGTGATAATTGTCAGCGCTATTTCTATTGTTTACCTAATGAGTGACAATCTTGACAGGTGTATCATCAATTTTCAGAAACCAGAATATTGTACAATATAAGAAGAATATAAATTAAACCCCATGAGAGAAATGGAGCCTTGCCTAGGTAAGGGGTAAAAAGAAATCTCATCAATTAATAATACAGAAAAATCATTAATTGATAAGTCTCAACTTAATTATAGGGAATTTCCATAGGATTGACTTGAGCCCAAATTACCTTAAACTGAATCCTGAATGGCAAAAGCAAAGAATTATATAAATTTCAGGTAACCACTACATCTGGTGGCATATGAGACAGTAGATTAGGAAATGACTTCAAAAGGGTAAGAATATGGAATATGCCCAATGATCAACTTAATCTGTAACAAGTCTTGTCATATTGAGTTTATTCAAGGCACATTTATCACTATAAAATTTTTGCAACAAAATAATTTATATACTTAGAAGCATTATCTAATGGATAGCCTTGACCCAAATAGCCCCGCTATTAATTATATTGTCCATTTTCTTTATAAGAATTATAACTTTAGAAACAACATATAAAGACCCTTAATCTTTTTTAAAAAAATTAGGCTTTCTATCATAACACTCTGTTTTTGTGACTTTTTAGATTAATATTCTCACCTATTACCATTAGACGGATATTATGGTTGTTAGAACCTAATCAAGACTTAAATACTCTAAAATAAAAAAACTTAAGAAAGTTTTAGAATCAACCCAACTATTGACTGTTAAGCTTCTTAAGAAAAGAACCATCAAGCCTCTTAAAACAGAAGCCCTACTCTGAGCATTGTTGATGAAGCGTTAATTGTTCAAAATTGGCTCACAGTTATATCTGAGTATGCATAAGCAGCTCTATAAAGTAAATAGGTTTGAGGTTGAGGTTCTTCATTAATATCAACTGTCAAAACATTTCCTGATGATATAGACCTACTAACTGGAGGGGTGATGAGATTTTGGATGAACAAAAAGTTGAATGTAGAATTCCATATTATTGGCTAACTAAATAGTGTCCAGTTTAGCTATAGCATTAAGCTATCACATATAGGATGGTTTCACCGTGGCTTGAGAAAGGATGTTTGCTCTCCAGTCTACAATATTCCATCTAAAAGCTTCTGAATGGTACCATTGATGTTGTTAACTAAAGGTAATATCATATACAGTCTGTAAAAACCATAATGAAATTGAAGGAGTCTTAGAACTACATACTATCATGCGGAATGTGTGGTATTTCATATTGGAATGTATTAGTCCACCTGATAATATTACACGCCCCATTAGAGGGATGAGATTATTGTTTTAATTAATGTTCATTTTGTTTTTGACGTTTTCACTGATTAAACTTGGGGACACCTGTAGTGAGCAACAATATCAACTTAAACCTTATATTAAAGCTAAAGAGTTATTTTTGGTTAGCTAAGAGACGTCCTGTATGAGATTATAGCTTTCTTTGGGATGGCTCTTAGCGATGGAATGGTTTATTTAAGGCGATGGAAAAGCACTATTGTGATAAATGGGCCCATTTATAGGCAAATACTGGAACACACCCTCTTAAACTCTTGTCATGAATATACAAAGAAAAATAAATAGTTATACGCTTGTTAGTAACATAAAAAAGATTTTAAAACTAGTATAAATGGTAAAATTTAAATAACTATAGGATTTATGGGAGCTTTATAGAGGTGATAGTGTCTTGGTCCTTTTAATCAGGATCTTTACTTTTTTATCGGTATGAGGGCCAAGCAGCTAACATATTAACATGTTGACTTTTGAAGTTGTTGTGCTCTCATTGTTCTGGTGCTTCAGGATTGTGACTCTAGGATTTGGGATACAGCCTCATCCAGGTCTTCAATTGGTGGCCCAGTTAGAATTATAATTGTGATAACTTCAGACTTCCTTTCCAATAGTTCTTTCCATATGGGGCATCAATTTATTAAGAGACATTTCAATCATGTCATTGAGGCTTGGTTTTGGAGGAGGTCTTAAACGAATCATAATTTTGATCCTTAATAGGCTTATTGTCTTGCATTATGAACCTGACAGTATTAATAATCATAATCCACGTCTTAGATCTAACATCAATTAGTTGTTTATCTTGAACCTGTATTTAAAATGATTTCATTATTGTTAATCACTTGCTTATGGCTTACATGGAATTTAATAATCATTATAGTCATATACTACCTTACTAAGTAGGTACTGACTTTATCAGTACCTTCTGCCATGGTACAGGTAAAGCACTATTCCTATTTCAACCTACTTTTACATAATACATTAGTTTAAAGATAACTTTTAATAATGATTTATTACCTCCCAAGTTATCCAATCATTTGCTTCCTCATTTGATACCACTCAACAATATAATTACTTGAAATCATTTCATTAAAAACTGTAGAAAGGGCTATAGAAACCCTGGTTTTTATTTCAAGGTAAATCCCTACCACTGATCTAATGAGATAGAATTATTATCTAATAGTGCCCTATATGGGCTACCAAGTAAGGCACCATCATGTCAAAAAAATCCCCTCAAAAAGAACCAGAATGGGAGAGACCTGATATCACCCACTAGAATATACCCTCTGTAAGACACAACTGCTCCTGAGAAGGTAAAATCAGACTATGAAAGTCTAAGCTGGTGATATAATATAATTACATCCTATGGCCATGGATTTCATTATTTTAATACCACCTGTGATAAAAGTAAGCTATTTTCCAATATTCTGCAATATCAGTCTATCATCAAGTCTGCATAGTATACATCTATCACTAATGGTCAGAATGACGATAAGATTATCTTAAGTTTATGTTGGTCCATGTAGAGTTTTACAAAAAGGTTTTAAATAATCCATTGCTTACTTACACATGGCGCCGTAGTTAGATAGATACATTGAGGCATTTAAAAGTAATATAAACCACCCTAACAGAAATTTCTGAGGGCCAGTACCAGGATCTAAGATAAATTTGACTTTTAAGTAAATTAGTGGAAATTAATACCTGAACTTAAGCTGAGACTTAATCTATATTAATTCATGCTTTACTTTCAGAGAATTTTTAAATATTAAAGCAGGAGAACGAGGACCCAACCATGTGAAGGTATTGTAACGTTGACAAAAATTATATTTTAGCATATAATAGTCTAAACTGAGGGGATCTACCAAGGTTATATCAATAAGGCCTAAACTCCTAGGAGTTTGAGGCAAAGAAAGGGAAGATAAAATGTATCAAGAAAAGGGTGTGGATGTTCTCTCAAGAGCCATGCTCGTTTGGACTAATTATGGAAAGGGCTAATGACATGTTTATATCTTTAATATAAAAGAGGACCTCAAGTGGGTGAACATATGTGGTGTTTTACACATTGTAAGTTGAAGGTGTCACGTAGGAAGGAGTTGTCAATAGTCCAGAGAGCCGCAGCATAGTGTAAGGTTTCCAGCTCATCTATCAAGCTGGATATAACATTGCACCCCTTAAGGACATGAGAGAAACTGTTATAAAATTATTTTAGTAAATTCAAGCAATTAAATACTTTTTCTCTTTCCCATTTAAGTTATCTAAAAACAAACGCTTTAGCTATTTGTTGCCTTGTACTAGAGTCCATCTTTATCTTTAAGCGCCTAAGCCTTCTGGAATTGTCACACTCCTTCCCTTAAACTAATGATTCAGATAAATAAAAATTGAATATTAATGTACTCATGTTTCTATTGTACTTGCCGTCAACTAACTTTGCATTATAATGTCCTTGTTTTAAGTCTGATAACTTTTTTAAATTATTCTATTATTTAAAAATTATAACTTTTACCAAAATTTGAATCTGTATTCCTAGATTCACTCCTTGGAAGCAGATCAGCTTATACTAAGGATTATAAGAAGCAGACCTCATTAAGCGATCAGAGGTCCTAGATCAAGAGTTTTGAGCGAGTTCCAAGAGGGAACTCTTACTTGTGAAGTATTCTGCTTTTCCGTGCACCATAGATTGGCTCTCTACTGGGTTCACACATTAAATTTTATTTTTTTTATTGACACCATGGATTCTAATGCAGGAGAATAAGGCAGTCAAATTAAATAGGCATTTTTTCCATGTCAATCTGCTAAGCCCATCTCAGCTGGTCTAAGCCAAGATAGGCTGAAGCTAATCCCTCAATTTGAAGGATTTGATTTTTTCATCTTTACCCAGGATCAGATTCAGAAGATTGGTCTAACGTTTGTTATAAGGACTCCAATTATTTAGCCACGAAACAGCCAAGCTTTTGCCCTCCCTATTCTAATGCCAACACAACCAAGACCATCTATGGCAAGAATATGAGAAATTTAGGCATAAAATATAGTCAAGTAGTATCATTTCTAGACAGTATTGTACGTATAGGCTAATAACTATGGGGTACCTGCAACCCACAGTGCACAGTAGAAAATTTGACTATAGTCCGTCATCATGCTTTAGTTTATGAAGATATTGCTAAGAAATCAGCATAACGTTGATTGTATGAGCTTCTTACACACCAGCTTGATATAAATTTCAAGGATTATAACTTAACTTTGACACAAACACAAGCTCAGAAACCAAATTCTCACAGCAACTGGATGAGCTTCTTGGACAACTGAAGAGAAATTTAATCTAATCAGCCACCAAGCCATAAATAAGAGAGATTTTACTGCTGCGTGGGTACACAAAATGAAGCAATTTTAACCTTAAGAAAGCAATATAACTGCATTAGCGGAAGTTTTATAAAACTGGATCAGTGGAGGAACTTAGCCAGCAAATGCAGCAGGAGATGTGAGTTGCAGCTAACACATTGGTAGTACTTCTGAAGCAGACAATGCCTCCAGGAGGAATTAACACAACAAAAAAGCCAACAGACACCATTCTCCAAGAGAATGAAGTCTTAAATGACACTTTTGTTACAATGCATTCTTGATTTAAGGATGAATTATATGTGAATAATGAACTCTATAAAACCTCAATAGAGTTACATAATGTTAACAAGATTAAGAAATTGAGAATGGTGATATATGGCCCCTAGATTGTGCACTATGAGTAAAGATCATTACCTTGAAGCAGTTTAAAGAACAGATTTAATAGTATTGGGAAGAATAGTTAGATTGGGATGGCATATAGAGGCCAATTTAGATGGTGGGTGTTGTTGGTTTGACTATAAAATTCACAATCAAGAATGACTCGGATTATCTGAGGAAGAACTTTATGAAGTAGCGTCTATTCTGGCCAAACACTTAATCCAACGCTCTATATCAGCTGTACTGTTTCCCCGCCTCATTATTTGGAGACTACATCTCAACTAAAGTCATTCTGGTGAATATAGCAACCTAGTACTCCAAGATGGTTCTTTACAAGCTAATTTTGAGACTGCCATTTTCAGAATACCCTTTCAGCCTTTTCTAGCGATTTAATCCTGCCAATTTATATAAACATAGATTTAACAGGGTAACGTGCATTCTTTTCTGAAAATGTTCAAGATGACTATGTATGGGTCTAACGATCTCTTCAAGGCTACCAATATAATAAACTGCTTGTACTAAAAAATCCATAATTTGACTATAATATACCTGCCTGAAGATAATTGCAGTCTTGTTTATGTTGAAAACGCCGTATTAAAAGATTTTAATAGTTTATAAATGAATTGCCACTCATAAGGCTGAATATATGACTATGCAACTTAAAAAGAATAAAGCCCTTTCTAAGTTTGTTGATTAATTATATCATGAGGATTAGGTGCTAATAGAGGAAAAGCGATAGTTTTTTGATGTAAAATTGCCTTTCATTATGCTACTAAGGATTGCTCATAGTTGCATCAATCACTACTATTGGTGCTGGTCAATGAGTTGGACACCCCCTCTATGATTGCGTACTTGGAATGATTTGAACACCTTATTACCACCTAATGCTGAAACTAAAAACCCCAAATTGATTAACATTCAGGAAACACTTAAAATACAACAGGATTTGGTTACCTCTAACGAAGGATCCTGGGACCTTGATTCAGAGATACCAAAATGGATTGTTGTGTTTGTGATTTATAGGGCATTATGCAGCAACCTGTCCATAGAATTGGCTTAGCATAAGCTATGTGACTCACCACAAATAACAAGGATCATAGAAAAGATAGCTGTCAATAGATGAAGGACAAGATATTGATAGACAACCAATTATACTAATCCAGATAAACAAAGAAGCTACCCAAAGATCAAACCCACTATTTATTGACGGCTCTCCCAATCAAGTTTTTGCCATAGTTTATTTCAGCACTTTGCTATATAGAATTAGGGCCAAGGAATTATTCATAAATCTTATGCAAACAAATTAAAAAACAATGTTGTTTTTGAGAATTTGAGGACTTAGTGAGCTTCTCTCTCTAGAAGTATTAAGTTCACTTGCCTCTAGAGACATTGTACATACATTTTTCAAATGTTACAAAAATTAAGGCCATGATTGACCAAGTGGATGCTCTTGGCATAGTTTCATTAAACTCAACTCTAATCTACTTCTATGATTTCACTTTTGTTCATATTCTTTTAAATAAAATTTTAATTTGCGCAATAGTGGATATTGGGGCTTTTGTAAATGTAATCTCAAGTCATTTCATATGTTTCATGAAGATTGCCCTCGGAAAAGACCCATTAACAATAGTATGGAATCGCCTGTCCTGAGAGCACTAAATGTGAAAGAGCTTATAGAGCTTTATAAAAGAGTTTTGGCTCCATATAAGTCAATTATTCAGATATAATTACCTAGTTACAATAATTAATTTTTGATCAGTACAGCTTTTTTATGTTTATGGAGCTGTTCTTAACTATGTGAACTTTTTTTCAAGATCCTCAACCATGTACTGACTCTACATTAATCATGGTATAAAAAGGTCCCCTTAATAACTGTAATTTTTTTACCATAATTTACACCTACATGTACTTCTCATCTGTTACCAACAAGTTGAGCATCATAGTTGAGCTTCTCCTGCTATTATCTCCAAAAAACAGGGTTCTTCACTACAAGCGTCCAATAGTTTCAAGTTACTCTCAGTAGAACAGCAAGTTATAGAAACTGGATTGTCCCTAGAACTATCAGAAGGATTGTTGAGTGAGGTTTACCTCTCATGGGAAAGGATACTGGATCAAAACCCACACTTCTCCAGTGTTTTTATTCCTTTACACGGAGAGATCTGCGTCCTTCTGTCCAACTTAACCTCCTTGAAGATTTCAGTGAAAAAATTAGAATTTTGTCTGCTTTCACCTTGTACCCCTAGATAAAAGCAGTCCGCCAAATGCTTTAGGACATTTATTGGAGTTTAAGTTTCTGGATGCAGTATTAAATGTTTGTTTAGTTATTTCCTAAGGATAGTTAGAAGATTTATTGGTAGAATAGAAGTATCAGCCTTGGCGCTGCTACATAACATATGCTCTGATATATTCCACTAGCTATTACAACTTGGGATGTGTTAGAAAGATTTAGTATTATATTGACACTGGAAATTCCAAACCTATATGTTCCAGGACTCTTCAACAACGTAAAGTTCATGATGAAGTCATGCGGAAAGAGGGGACCATCTAGTACTAAAAAAAAAAAAGTTATGCGGAAAGAGCTTGATCAGCTGCATCAGCAAGGCATTAATGTTCTTTCCCAAAGTCCATGAGCTAGTCCCATGATTATTATCAAGAAGAAGGACAGCTCTAGATGGGCAATTATATTTATATTTTATTTGATAAAAATTACCCTAAAAGTTTTATGCCCTTTTTCTTTAATAAATAGTATTTACTGGTTAGGGGTGTCAAATATTTTACTATGCTAAACCTTATAAGTGGCTATTGGCAGTTTGACCTGCGTAAGGGAAATAAGAAAAAATTGCTTTTACACCTCCAAAGGACGTAAAAGCTGAATCATATGCCTCAGTGTCTTTGCAACGCGCTGGCAATTTTCATAGAACTATGTACTATATTATAGGTGACTAAAAATCAGTCTGCGCTTTAGTGTATCTAAATAATCTCAATGCGTTTTTTCATACTTTCGTCCAACTTTTTTTCCACTTAGGAAGACTTCCATTGGATATCTAAGGCTCAGTAAACTATCACATTGAGCTTATACCAATTGTTTTATATAAATGGAGTATTTAGGTAACATTGTTGACACAAAAGGTATACAACTGCAACCCCAAAAGCTTGGCGCCATATCTTATGAAAGTATTGAAAACAAACGAGATGTACAGGTATTTCTGATGATGTTAGGGTATTTATGTCACCTAATCATTATTTGCTTAGGTAACCAGACCATTGGTTAATTTTGTAAGTAGCGTAGTGACTTTTAAAGAATAAAGGATTGCAAAGAAGTCTTTAACAAGCTAAGAGCTACCTTACCTCAAGTGCTCATTCTTATTTACCCTGAATTTGACAGAGAATTTATTGAAAAATATGACGCCTCACTAACAGCCATGAAGCAGTGTTATCCCAACGCAATAATCATGGGGATGAACACCCAGTCGCCTTTTGTAGTTGTGCCTCATAATCTTATGAGCGATTATATGGTACAGGACATGAATATTTTGCCATCATCTTTGCTCGCAAATAAATCTCAGACCTACCTGCATGGAACTAGGTTTTAGGCTGTAAATGATCATACTTACATATAATGGATTTACAAAAATTAAGGAGCCTGAAGAGCGGTTGGCAAGATGGGCTCTTAAGCTTCAGGCTTACAGATACGGTCGTATATCATTAAGAGTTATCCTATAAGAATAGCAATAGTCTCTCCAGACTGCCAATCAAGTTACTATTGTCACCTTTATCTGACCATCTATTTAAGATGAAGGCTACCAAGATGAAGATGAGCAGCTTGACTTTCTAAAAACTTTATTTATCTTAGTACTAGTGGGGCCAACCCAAAAAGGGGGTGTTAAAAATTGGCGGTATATAAGAGATATGCTTAGGATTTTTTGCACAAGGTTTGACCTACTGAGCAATTAGGACCAACAATGTGATAATTGTCATCCTTGAAACAACATAATAACTTTTAATATTAGTAGCACTTGCTCCCACAACTCTCTTTTATTAATATAATAAATACAGCGGACTCTCACTGTTTTGCTTACTCTCCACTACCTAACAACAACCCTTTCTTAATCGCCCAACTTGCTTATATCCAGCAGCTTCAGATGATACCACTCTCATAGCTTGGACTATTATGTTCCACCAAATCTCCTTGTTTTGGCTTGTTTTTCTTTAATTCTCTATCAACCTAATTTTAGGCAATTTAATTTGTATTCGTCAAATGTCAAAATCACCTTATCGCCTAATTTTAAGGTGATCCAATAATAAACCCATTATACCCCAATATTGCCTCATCTCAAGGAACTCAAATAATTGTATAATTTCTAAAAGTTTATTCCCAATCCACACTAGCAGTCTCATGATTATTGTCCAGTCATATCAGAATCATGACATTAACCCCTCCTTGACTGGATGATAAGGCTCCTATTGTTTGTATGGTTGGAGGAACTTTGTGTGTACTTGGTTAATGATTCAACCACTTGCGGGATCCTTGATGGTATATGCTTCAACCCCAGTTTTCTATATAACTTCAAACGGATCAATCCAAATACTAGTCAGCTTGTGTTTTTGCCAGAATCCATGTTGGTCATGGAAGAGAACCATATCGCCTTCCTTGAATGCCGCCAGCCTGCTATGATGTACCTGGTCAGCGGCCTGATTCCTGATCTTCTTGGCTAAGCTGAAGAAATATGCTTCAGTTTTAGGTTTGATCAGAATGTTCGCAAGGTTAGTCAAGTAGTGGTGGGGTTCCATTCTGCCAGTGTCTT